>PVJI01012961.1:0-49547 GCA_004026765.1 Micronycteris hirsuta | reverse complement strand
GCAAAAGTAGGTTTACAGTTGTTTGTGTGGATGATACAATAATTAATATAAGAATAAACTGTGTTTTGCACACTCATAATTGTGAAGCTACTTTTACCCACCCTGTTACTTCCAATTTCTCCATTTATAAACCATTTCACACCTTGTTTTTTTTATCATTACATGAGTAGATAGGCACAACTATGGCTTGTTTGTACAGCACTGCACAGTACGCCATTGTGTGGAGGTTCTAGTAATACAATCAGACCTCTATTGATAGACATCTGGGTAGTCTCCAGTTTTCTGATGCTACAATGTGACAATGAATAACCCTATGCATGTGTTATTTGTGAAAGTTTGTTTTCAGTGTAGATGCCAATAGTGGGATTACTAGACAAAAAGTAAATCTGTTTGCTTATCCCCCAAATCCTCATTATAGGGGTTGCACCATTTTATACTCCTACCAGCAATGTATGAAACTGCCTGTTTCTCTAGAGTATACTCAATAAAGTGTTTTCAAATTTTGGTACTGCAGGGTAGTTTCACTTTGCATTTATCTTATAAGTGACAGTAAGCATTGGTTCATAAATTTATGAGCCATTTTCATTTTTTTTTTACTCTGAACTATTTTCATAACCTATCCTTTTTTTTTTTTTTTAATAGGGCTTTCCTTAATCTCTGGTTATAAGATCATCCACTCACATTTTCTTCTAGTACTTGAATGTTTTTATTTTTTACATTCAGATTTGTTCCACTTTGAAATGGCAGATTCCAGGGGCAGGAAAAGTATCAGATAAGCCTTAAAAATCACGATGCCAAAAAGTAAGGAAGAAATAAATGATGGGGACATGTCAGAAGGACAGAGAAACCAAATTGAAAGAGATCCTATTCACCAAGTCTGGAAGAATCAGAGCAACAACAACAAAAAAAAGGTAAGATCATAACCTATAAAAGAAGAGTCCATGAGACTATGTGCATATAAATGGGTAAATGACCCTGACTGGCGTGGCTCAGTCTGTTGGGCATCATTCTACAACGTGAAAGGTCACCAGTTGGATTCCCAGTCAGGGCACATGGTTAGGCTGCAGCTTCAGTCTTGGGTGGGGACGTGTACAAGAGGTAAGAGAACAATGTTCCACACTCACTCAATGTTTCTCCCTCTCTTTCTCCCTCCCTCCCCCTCTTTTTGTAAATAAAGAAATAAAATATTTAAATGAATAACTAAAAATGGGAAGGAGGGAAATCTCTTCCTTAAAGTACAATTCTTATGTAGAAGAAATCATGGAATTAGAAAAGCCACCATTTGGCGACCAGCACAATAACTGTTTCAAGCAAGAATCTGCAGAGATGCTAAAAAGAGTAAGTGCAGGAAATCAGGAATATAGTTCCCCACAAAGACATTGTCTGAGTTTCTCTGGAATCAGGTGCTGAAACAGAGTGTGAGGTACAAAATATTTACTTGGGATCAACATAGAAATCTTGGAATCAACAAATAAAGAAAAATCTTTATTTCTACAGATGCCAAAAAGGCATCTGAAAAATCCAATATCAATTCCTGATTTTTTAAAAGATTTTACTTATTTCCAGAGAGAGAGAAAGGGAGGGAGAAAGAGAGGGAGAGAAATATCAATGTGCAATTGTCTCCTGTGCGCCCCGAGCTGGGGTCCTGGCTTGCAACCCAGGCATGTGTCCTGACTGGGAATCAAACCAGCGACCCTCTGGTTCAGAGGCCCCCATTTAATCCACTGAGCCATACCAGCCAAGCCAATTCCTTATTTTTTTTAAAAACGTTAATAATCCTGGCTCCCTCCCTTAGGTGATATACTGACACTAACAGCAGCTCATAGCAAAATAGGCACATGCAATATGATCTTCAAATACAGCTAATTAAAAAAAGAATATATATTCTTTATATATATATATATATATATGCATGTGTGTGTGTGTGTGTGTGTGTATATAAAAGACTGTGTAAGAACATGCTCCTTCACTCACTAAAGTATGGGGGTGGTGGGGGGGAGGATAACACAACTCTAACCTTCTGCAAAAAGAGGGAAAACAAGAGGAAGTATGCTAGTGGCTACTTAAATCTTCTCCCCATTCCCAATAACATTTGAAAGCCTATTCTCTAAGAATTTTACATTATTTTGTGAGACAGGTATTAATCTAATTTTATAGCATGGGAACAAGTTCAGAGAGCTCATTCAACGAATACCAAAATATACAAAGAGGCCGGCATGGCAGCCATAGAACAAATTAAAGGAAGAGTAGAAAAGAAATGATGGCAGAGAAGTAATGAGGGGAAGACTACATGGTAAGGACTTAAGGTGTTCCACTGAACAAGGTTTTCAGAAGAGGAGTGACAAATCTGGTATTAATTTTAAAGGAATCATTCTAGCTGCTTCATGGAGAATAGACAGGGTACAGCATAAGGATGGGGTTCGAGCGAGAAGGGAGAGACAAGATATAAGGGTACTACAGTGTTACAGGTGATAATGCTGTGTAACAAACCACCCAAAACTCAGTGACTTTAAACAACCACCATTTATTATTTCCTACAATTGTGTGTCAGCAGTTATGGCTAAAATCAGCTGAACTGTTTTTTCTAGTAGATGTAATCAACTGGTAGCTTGACTGGGGCAGAAAAGTCTAAGATGGCCTCATTTATATCAGGGGCTTTGGTGCTTAGCTCACCTCGGCCAGACGTCTCTCTCTAGCTCAGGGGTGTCCAACCTTCGGGCCTCTGGCCTCACGCAGCCCAGGATGGCCGTGAATGTGGCCCAACACAAAATTGTAAATTTACTTAAAACATCATGAGATTTTTTTGTGATCACGTGTCACAATGTATTTAACGTGTTGCCCAAAACAACTCTTCTTCTAGGGTAGCCCAGAGACACCAAAAGGTTGGACACCCCTGCATCTAGCCTGGACTCCCTTACACGGTGGCCAGAACATTCCAAAAGTGAAGATGCATGCTGTCTTGAGGCCTAGACTCCAGACCTCACACATCACTTCCACTACATTCTATTGATCAAAGCAAGTACAAGCCCAGCCCAGATTCACCAGGTGGGTAAACAGACACCATCTCTTGGGGGGAGAAAGTATAAATTACTATGGCCATGTTTTCCAATCTAGTGCACAAGACAGAGACTATGGTGGCTGGAATGAATATATTGTAGCAATAGTGGTGAGAAGCAGCCAGATTTCAGTACTTTTAATGACAGCATTTACTGATTAATTAGATGTAGAATGATTTTTCAACCAACAAACTGGAATGATGAAATTCATTTACTTAGCTAGAGTAGAAGGAGTAGGTTCAGGAAAGAGAGAGACAAAAAAAAAATCTCAAGTTTTATTTTGGACCTGGCAAGTCTGAGATATCAACTAAATATCCAAGCAGAAATGCCAAGAAAGGAGATATTAGACTATGGAATTTAGCATGCTTGCTTCTCTGCCACAAAGTACAAGTTGCCAGAAGAGAAGGAAAGCTTTAGTTGCATGACTAAGCACAGTGTTATTCTTCCATATAGTCAGACCTGGTTTGTGAGTTGTCCAACACCTTTACCTTCCATATTTCTTGTCTTACTGGAAAGCAATGAAGGCCCAAAGGAAAAAATTTACATAGAATTTATACAGAAGAAAATATAAGTGTATTTTTCTTCATTTGGGTTTGGGTTTATTAGTTATATATTTATAGATGTCATCTCTTGACATTGATGTTTCTCTCCCTCTCTTTCTCCCCCCACCAAAGATAGATAAGAAAAAAAAAAGAACCAATGTTAAAAAAAAGAAAGTTATATAGAAAATTACTACACGCCAACTGTGAAAACAGAAAGTAACAAAAATAGTAAAAAGGTTTTAAAACATATTCTGATTCATGTTTTAATTTTTCCTATAATTATGTCAACCAGTGGGACTGAGGGTTAGGAAGCCAGATATTTATTTTAAATACCAGCATAATTTCAAAAAATCATTGTTGCATAATCCAAAGCAAAGACTGTAGAACCAATAAATGATTATCATATAGTTTTTCAACTCCAAAGACTTCTGAAATAGGAGGACTGTCCAGAAAGTATCCAGCCATGCAATATGAAAAAGAGACCTTTATTGAAGATACAAGAAACATTGTACAAAGGACAATGGCACCTGAGTCCCCTTCAAAGTAAGCACCTTCTGACCTCATACAGTTCTCCAAATTGCTATCAGCAGCCCCATCGTACCTTCCTGAATTTCACCAATGGTCTGAAATCTCTTCCCTTTCAAAGGTGATTTTATTTTGGGAAAAGCCAGAAGTTGCAGGGCTCCAAACCTGGGCTGCAAGGGGGCTGAGTCACCTGGGTGATTTGATGTTTTGCCAAAACCTCTGTGGGAGATGTGATACATGAGTGGGCATGTTGTGGTGAAGTTGCCAATCACCTGTGGCCCTTAGCTGCGGCCTTCTGAACCATCCAAATAGTTTCCACAAAGCAATGTTCAAGCTTAAAATTGAATGTGGATTCATTGCTCTTCCTGCTCATTTTGAATTCGATGGTCACACATACACCTGCTCACTAAACAGCGTCTACTGCCCCCACTGATTAGTACAGTGAAATCATCATTGTTCATGCACACGTATTTCAGTCTCCTTGGCTGTCAGGTTACACTGATGTCGCACAAACAGTTCTCCTTTATTAAAAATGGCTGCACACTTTCCTGGAAAGACCTTATATATGTTTGGCAGTTATATTATATTACATTATATTATATTTTACTGTTTTATTTTATTTGGTAATTAGTATTTTGTTGTGAATGTTCTAACATTTTAGAGCATGATTCAAGTGAGATTACATGGGCAAGATTATATTCAGTTCAACGTATATTATGTGAAAGTTTCCTAGTAACTAGACTGTCTTAGTGGATACAAAGATGAATAAGACCCAATCACACTATGTACTTGGAAGCAGGATTGTTCAAATACTTAAATGATATATAATAAGATACAAATTTTTTATATTCTAATTTGCACAAGAGATTTGTGGAGGCTTACTAGAAATATATTGTTAAATAAAACTGTAAATATACTGTAAAAACAGAAAAATACAAATTAGAATGTGAAGTAAGAATAAGGGGAGAAATACTGACAATGCCACAACACAGATGAACCTCACAAACAGTAAAAGACAGCTGACACAAAAGAACACTTATTGTATAATCCCATCTACATGAGATGCCCAGAAAAGGCAGAGAATGTAGATTAGTGGATGCCCTGAGGTTGGGGATGTCAATGGGAATTAACCATAAATGGGCATGAGAGATCTGACTGAGGCGACAGACATGTTCTAAAACTGGATGGTCATGATAACGCAAAACTTGTTAAGTTTACTAAAAATGCACTGTACATCTCAAATTAGTGAATTTTATGGTATGTAAATTATACTTGATAAAGGTGAGTTTTTTTTTTTTTAAAAAAAGGCAAAATAAAAACTTTTTCAGATATACTAAAGCTGTAATAATTCATCTCCAACTAACCTATACTACAATAAATGTTAAATGAAACCCACAAGCTGTGGCTGGATAAGTTAGTTGGTTAGAGTGTCATCCCAATATACCATAGTAGCAAGTTCAATCCCCAATTATGGCACATACAAGAAGCAACCAACAAATCCCTAAGTAAGTGGAACAACAAATTGTTTCTTTCTCTCTCAAATCAACTGACTATTGGGTTGGCCAAAAATTACCTTCGGTTTTTCTCTAAGATGGTTCTAGTAGTGCTTAGTAGTCTTTAACTTCATTCAAAACAATTTTGTTACGATTGTATTGTCACGGCTGTCATATCAGCCTGCATTAAAAAAACTCATCAAAGTTGGTGAACTTTTCTGTAGCCATTTTAACATTAAAGATGGAAGAAAATAAGCTATGTTTTTGGCATATTATACTTTATTATTTCAAGAAAGGTAAAAATGCACAATGGAAACAAAAAAAAAATGCAGAAGGTGCTGTGACTGATAAAAGGTGTCAAAAGTGGTTTGCAAAGTTTCATGCTGGACATTTCTCTCTGGACAATGCTCCACGGTCGGGTAAACCAATTGAAGTTGACAGCAATCAAATCAAGACATTAACTGAGAACAATCAATGTTATACCATGCAGGAGAGAGCTGACATACTCAGAATATCCAAATCAAGCTTTGAAAATCATTTGCACCAGCTTGGTTATGTTAATCACTTTGATGTGTCGGTTCCACATTAGTTAATTGAAAAAAAACTTCTTGTCAGTATTTCCACATGCAATTTTCTACTTAACTGTAATGAAAATAATCTGTTTTTAAAACAAATTTTTGTGACAGGCAATGAAAAGTGGATACTTTACAATAATGTGGAAAGAAAGAGATGGTGGGACAAGTGAAATGAACCAACACCAACCACACCAAAGGCCAGTCTTCATCCAAAGAAGGTGGTGATGTGTATATGGAAGAGAGTCCTCTATTATGAGCTCCTTCCAGAAAATCAAACGATTAATTACAAGTACTGCTTCCAATTAGAGCAACTGAAAGAAGCACTCAATGAAAAGTGTCAGGGATTAGTTGACAGAAAACTCATAATCTTCCATCAGCGTAACTCAAGACTGCAAGCTTCTTTGATGACCAGGCAAAAACTGTTACAGTTTAGCTGGGAAGTTCCGATTTATCCACTGTGTTCACAGGACATTGCACCTTAGGATTTCCATTTCTTTTGGTCTTTACAAAATCCTCTAAATGGAAAAGATGTCGATTCCCTGAAAGACTACAAAAAACACCTGGAACAGTTCTTTGCTCAAAAAGATAAAAGTTTTGGGAAGATGGAATTATGAAGGTGCCTGAAAGATTGGAGAAGGCAGTGGAACAAAACGGTGAATATGTTGTTCAATAAAGTCATTAGTGAAAATGAAAAATGTGCTATTTTCACTTTGAAACTGAAATAACTTTTTGGCCAACTCAATTTTAGAAGCAGCAGCAGTCCTCAGGCAGAAGAAAATAACATGAGCTGGGAATACTAATCATAAAAAAGAATAATGAGGCTCTGGCTAGATAGCCCAGTTAGGGGTTCCATAGCTAGTCAGGGTATATGTAAGAATCAACCAACAAATGCATAAAGTGGAACAAAAAAATCTCAAACAACCTAACCCTACATCTAAAAGAACTAGAGGAACAACAACAAAGCCCAGAGCAGCAGAAGAAAGGAAATAATCAAAATCAGAGCAGAATTAAATGACAGACTAGAAAAAAAAATTTCAAAGGGTCAATGAATCCAGGAGCTGGTTTGTAGAAAAGATAAACGAAGTTGATAAACTGTTAACCAGATTCACCATGAAGAAAAGAGAGAGGCCCCAATTAAACACAATCACCAATGAAAGAGAGTAACAACTGATACCAGAGAAACACATAGTAAGAAATTGCTACGAACATGCCAAAAAAAATGGACAACTTGGGCAAAATGAGTAAATTTTTAGAAATGTAAAATCTTCCAAAACTAAATCAGGAAGAAGCAGAAAAACTGAATAGACCATAACAACTAGTGAAACTGAAGCAGTTATTGTAAAACTCCTGGCACACAAAAGCCCTGGACCAGATGGCTTCAGAGGCGAATTTTACCAAACATTCAAAGAAGAACTAACATCTATCCTTCTCAAACTATTCTAAAAATTCAAGAAGAGGGAAGACTACCAAACTCTTTTTATGAGGCCAGTATTATTCTAATCCCAAAGCCAGGTGAAGACACAACAAGGAAAGAAAATCACAAGTCATATCTCTGATGAACATAGATGTTAAAATCCTCAACAAAATACTAGCAAACTGGATCCAGCAATATATTACACAGATCATATACCATTATCAAGTAAGATTTTTTCCAGGGATGCAAAGGTGGTACAATATTCAAAAATTACATCACATTTAAAAAAAAAGACAAAAATCACATGATTATGTCAATAGATTCAGAAAGAGAATGTGATAAAATTCAATACCAATTTATGATAAAAACACTCAGCAAACTGGGAATAGAGGGAGCATACCTCAATATAATAAAGGCCATATATGAAAAACCTACTGACTGCCAACATCATACTCAATGGGCAAAAACTAAAAGCGTTTCCCTTAAGATCAGGAACAAGACAGGGGTGTCACTTTCACTACTCTTATTCAATATGTACTGGAAGTCCTAGCCACAGCGATCAGACAAGAAAAAGAAATAAAAGACATCCAAATTGAAAAGGAGGAAGAAAAACTATCATTATTTGCAGATGAGATAATAGTATACATACAAAAACTTATAGGCTCCACCAAAAAACTACTCAACTTTATTACTGAATATGGCAAATTAGTGGGATATAAAGTCAATATTCAGAAATAGATGGTACAATCAGAGAGCAAAACTAAGAAAAAAATCACATTTACCATGGCAACAACAACAAAAAATAAAGTACTTAGGAATAAATTTAACTAAGCAGGTAAAAGACCTATTCTTGGAAAACTATATAAAAATGAAGAAAAAACTTGAGAAAGATACAAATAAATGGAAGGATATTCCATTTTCATGGATTGGAAGACTTAACATCATTAAAACGTCCACACTACTCAAAGCAATCTATAGGTTCAACTCAATTCTGATTAAAATACCAATGGCATATTTCACAGACCTAGAACAAATATTTCAAAAATTTATATGGAACCAAAATAAAACACCCTGAAAATCACAATACCAGATATCAAACTATACTCCAAGGCCACTGTAATCAGAACAGTCTGGTATTGGCATAAGAACAGACACACAGATCAATGGAACAGAATAGAGAGCCCAGAAGTAAACCCACATCTCTATGGTCAATTAATATTAGACAAAGGGGACATGAGCACACAATGGAGGAAAAATAGCCTCTTCAATAAATGGTGTTGGGAGAAATGGACTGGCACATGCAAGAAAGTGAAACTAGACCACCAACTTACACCATACACTAGAATAAACTCAAAATGGATAAAAGATTTAAATATAAGCTGTGATACCATAAAAAACCTAGCAGAAAACACAGGCAGTAAAATTTCAGATATCCCATGTAGCAATATTTTTGCCGATATATGTCTCAGGGCAAAGAAAATACAGGAAAAAATAAACAAATGGGACTACACCAAATTAGAAAGCTTCTGGGTGGTTAAAGAAACCATCATCAAAATGAAGAGAGAATTGACTGTATGGGAGAACATATTTGCCAATGATACATTGGACAAGGGTTTCATCTCCAAAATATATAAAGAGCTCATATGACTCAACACCAGGAAGACAAATAATCCAATTTAAAAATAGGCAAAGGAACTGAACAGACACTTCTCCAAGGAGGACATACAGAGGGCCCAGAGACATATGAAAGGAAACTCAGTATCACTAGCCATCAGAGAGATGTGAATTAAAATAACGAGATACCACCTCACACCAGTCAGAATGGCCATCATTAATAATCAACCAATAAGTGCTGGCAAGGATGTAGAGAAAAGGGAACCCTAGTGCATTATTGGTAGGAATGAAGACTGGTGTAGCCACTGTGGAAAACAGTATGGAATTTCCTCAAAAAACTAGAAATGGAAGTGCCTACTGACCCAGTGATTCGACTGCTAGGAATATATCCTAAGAATCCTGAAACACCAATTCAAAACAATTTATGTACCCCTGTCTTCATAGCAGCACTATTTAAATAGCCAAGTGCTGGAAACAACTTAAGTGCCCATCAGTGGATGAATGGATTAAAAAACTGTAGTACATTTACACAATGGAATATTATGCAGCAGAAAGAAAGAATCTCTACCTTTTATGACAGCACTGATGGAACTGGTGACTATTATGCTAAGTGAAATAAGCCAAGCAATGAAAGACAAATACTATATGATGTCATTATAAGAGGAATCTAATGAACAAAATAAACTAGCAAAACAGAACCAGAGACATGGAAACATGGAACAGACTGACAGCTGCCAGAAGGGAGGGGGAGTGGGGGAAATTGTGGAAAAAAGGGGAAGGAATTAGTCAAAGAACATGTATGAATGACCCATGGACATGGACAATGGTGTAGGGATTGATATGGATGTAGGGAGGGCAAAGGGGTAAAAATTGGGACAACTGTAATAGAATAAACAAGAATAGTAAAAATAAATAAATAAAGCGGAACAATAATTTGATGTTTCTCTCAAGTCATAAAAAGAGGAACGAAGAGTATTGAAAATGGTAACTACATGGGTAAATATATAACATTTGTTTTCGTGTTATTCAAATCTTTTAAAAAGATAATAAACTGTTTAAACAAATAACAGCAATATGAGTTTTACAACATATAAAATGCATGACAACAATAGCATAAAGGCTAGGAGGGAAGAAATGAAGGAATGCTTTTATAAGCTACTACATGTGAAGTGATATCACCTGAAGGTAAGTTATAAGTTAAAGATGTTCACTATAAATCCTAAAACAGCTCTCACCAGTATGGCTCAGTTGGTTGGGTGCTGTCCTGCAACAGAAAATGCTGCTGTTCAATTCCCCATCAGGGCACATGCCTGGGCTGCAGGCCAGATCCCCAGGTGGGGGGGTGGTGTCACACATTGATGTTTCTTTCCCTTTTTCTGCCTTCCTCCCCCTCCCTCTAAAAAAATAAAATCTTTTTTAAAAAGTTAAATTAAAAAATAAAATAAAAAGGCAGAGATTTTCAGAATGGATTTAAAAAACAAGATCTAACTATATGCTGCTTATGAGAAATGCATTTTATTTTTTAGAGAGAGGGGAAGGGAGGGAGAAAGAGAGGGAAAGAAACATGGATGTGCCAGAGAAACATCAATCAGTTGCCTCTCGAATACCCCCAACCAAGGGCTTAGCTGGCAACCCAGGCATATGTCCTGACTGAGAATTTAACCAGGGATGTTTCAGTTTGCAGTATGAGGCCCACACCACTGAGCCACACCAGGGAGGGCCAAATAATGCATTTTAAATATCAAAATATAAACAGGTTAGAGTAAAAGGACAGGAAAAGACATACCATATGAACACTAATTAAAAGAAAGATTAGTCCTGGCTGGTGTAGCTCAGTGGATTGAGCGTGGGCTGGGAACCAAAGGGTCCCGGTTCGATTCCCAGTCAGGGCACATGCCTGGGTTGCGGGTCAGGTCCCCAGTGAGGGCCATGTGAGAGGCAACCATACATTACTGTTTCTTTCCCTCTCTTTCTCCCTCCCTTCCCCTCTCTCTAAAAATAAATAAATAAATAAAATCTTAAAAAAAAAAAAAAAAAGAAGAAAGATTAGTGGACATGTTAATATTTGCCGAAGTAAATTTCAAAGTAAACAATATCACCAGGGACAAGAAAGTCATTTTACAATGATAAAGGGTCAACTCATCATCAGGACAGAACAATTCTAAACATTTTATGTACCTAATTACAATGCTACAGAATACAATGAAAGCAAAAATTGACAGAACTGGAAGGAAAAATAGACAAATTGATACTTATAGTCCCATCTCTCTCAATAATTAATTGACAGAATAGAAAATCAGCAAGTACAGAGAAGACTTGAACAACATTACCAACTTTTTTTAATTGACATTTATGGAGCATTATGACATAACAGAATACTCTACCCAACAATAAACAGCAAAATATACTGCTGGATATAGAATACATTTTTCTCAAACGCACATAGAACATTTCTAAGACAGACCACATTCTGGGCCATAAAACGAGACTGAATACATTTTAAAGAACTTAAGCCACAGAAGGTATGTTTTTTAACTACAGGGAATTAAATTTGAAACTAGTAACAAAAAGATATCAGGAAAATCCCCAAATACTCTAACTCCAAACTACAGAGCATATTTCTAAACTAACCCATGGTTCAAAGATAAAAACAAAAGTGAAACAGGAAAATAATTTGAACCGAATAAAAATACAACATCAAAACTCATGGGCTGCAAATAAATCAGTATTTAAGGATAAATCTATAGGACTAAACACCTAAGACTGGACTCAATAACTTCAGTTTCCACGTTAAGAAACTAGAAAAAGGAGCAAATTAAACACACAGTGAAAGAGACTAATATATATCAAATTACAAATCAATGAAACTGAAAACAAAAACAAAGAGAAAAGTCCAATCAAAAGCTGGTTCTTTTGAAATCAATAAAACACATAGGAATCAACTGTGTTGAGAATCAATGGTGTGCTCACTGTTGATATTTAAGCTATTTATCTTGTTACATTCTAAATTTGAAGAAATTATGGAGACACAAGGAAGTATTAGATATATAGACTCAGACGTTACAGTTCTAATCTATTTTTCTCTGAAAAATATAAAAGGCGTATTGATCCCTAGACAAACCACATACCTCTTCCAAACAATAATTTTCTTGGAAGTAAAATAAAGGGATTGAATTAGAAAATCTCTACGATCTCTTTAAACTCTAAGATCCTTTACATGCCAAATAGAAGATACATATATACTACTAATAGCTACAAATGACCTGAACAAGATGCTCTGATAAAACCCTGGGAACCTGGAGAGAAGTTGGTCAATCCACACGTAACTAAATTCACCTGTCTAAATATTAGCCTTGGGGGAAATGAAAGGAGAATTTCAGTTCAATTTAAAATCAAAGACCAATATTACTAATTCACTTAATTGTCACTTCTCTGCTTATTACCCCTGTGAGAAAGCCATGTTAGATGTATTACTTCTTAATTTTTGTCCTCAATCATACTCCTTCCAGTAATACAAATTCCTGACTAATAGGAGGTCTGTCCGGAAAAAGTCCAATCATTGTTAATATACTTAGAATGGATTGTGTGACATCAGTTAACCTGACAAGGAGAGTGGACTGGAATGCATGTGTGTGAACATTGATGACTTCACTGTACTAGTCAGTGGAGGCAGTATATGCCATTTAGTGAGCACATGTTCTGTGTGGCCTTCGAATTCAAAATGACCAAGCGAGTAGAGCAACAAATCTGCATCCAATTTTGCCTTAAGCTTGAACGTTCCTTTGTGGAAACTTTGGATGATTCAGAAGGCCGCAGCTAAGGGCCACAGGTGATTGGCAACTTCACCACCACAACACGCCCACTTATGCATCACATCTCCTGTAGAGATTTTGGCAAAACGTCAAATCACCCAGGTGACTCAGACCCACTACAGCCCAGATTTGGAGCCCTGCAACTTCTGGCTTTTCCCAAAATAAAATCACCTTTGAAAGGGAAGAGATTTCAGACCATTGATGAAATTCAGGAAAGTACGATTGGGCGGCTGATAGCGATTTGGAGAACTGTATGATGTCAGGAGGTGCTTACTTTGAAGGGGACTGGGGTATCATTTTCCTCTGTACAATGTTTCTTGTATCTTCTAAAATAAAAGTCTCTATTTTTCATATTGCATGGCTGTATACTTTCTGGACAGACCACATAGTGTGTGTGTGTGTGTGTGTGCATGCAATTACAAAATGAAGTTAGAGAAGCTGGGATGACATGAGGGCCTTTCATAAACAATTTATTTGTTCAAATGTCCCACTGTGGACTAGGCATTTTTATTGTCTAATATTTAGAAAACTTCTGCTGCCACCTTTTAGGAGAATATTACCTTATGCAAATAGACCATAAATAATACTGAAATCTGCCCTGAATGTCTGGGTCTGGATAAACAACTAGTCTTGCATATTTGTCAATTTTAAAAGCATGGACTCCAGAGTCATACCATTTGAGTTCTGATTATGCCATCTACTAGTTGTATAAACCTGTACAAATTATTTAACCTTATGGGGATTATTATGAGTATTAAATAAATCAACACATGTAAAAGTATTATTTATTATCATCCTCTCCCATCTAGTTTTATAAAGAATATCAGAAGCTATGACAATTTTATAAAAATTGTTGAAATAGCCCATTAACTAAAAGTTACATTTCTCTCAAATTCAAGCTATTAAATTATATATTGATGTATTTAAGTGGATCTGTGCTTATGAAAGCATAAATATACATAAATAATTTAAAGAACAGTTTTAAAATGAGACTGAACGAGCTTTCATATTCAACTATGTAATGCAGTGACACTGCAGACCTTCCAAATTCTCCCTAAACTTGGATAATTTAGAAGTATTAAATGCAGGTTCTATGTAAGACATTTCACCTTCAGTATTTTAAAATACCCTTATGGTTCACTAAAAGTTGCATGCTGAATAGAAAGAAAGATGTGGGTCACATTCTAACAGCCACTCAACAATTGTGTGACCTAACCAAAGGGCCTATTTACTCAGGCTCATTTCCTACATCTGTGGCATATTGAGGGCAAAACAATGAAATGCCTCTTCCACACAGCACTTCTCAATTCATGTTTCTTTTCCTTCATGTTTGATGTTAGCTGTTTATTAAATGTGCAATTTCAACATAAATGCACATTTTTAGTGTTCCTTCAAAGCTTTACTTCAAAATCACTATGGAATTAAAATAGGGTGGGAATAAAGTTCTGACATAATTAAATAAGACTGGTACAACTTTTGTATCAAATGCCCACTTCAGAGTAATTAAGATAAAGTATCATCATAAGCTGATGAGAATCCTATGATCACCATCACCTTCTGGAAGTAGCCTCAAGAAATACCCAACTCTAGCCAATTTTAATTCATTCAAACATTTCTGGCAAATATTCTGGTATTCAAAAGGATGATACTAAATAATATTCAACAGATTACTACTATTTGGAAATGTATTCCACACCTAATTTATTCTGGGCCTACTTGCAGGGAGTTTTCCTCGGAATTAAATATTCTATAGTTCAAAATAATTTTTTTTAAAGGTAGGTATTTTCATTTAAAAATCTATCTCCAAACTTTCTGAGCCAAAGCGTTCTCTTCAGCTTTGAATACGCAGAACTCGATTTTTGCCACTTCTCCGAGAGACGTGCAAACCCGGACCCACAACAAGGAGTCCTGGTTGTGCCACCTTCAAGTGGAGTGCGTGGTGCAGCTTTCCATTCTTACAATCCCTATCTATTTTATGCGTCTCTCTTTTCACAATGTGGACTCATTCCGGACACAAAGACTAGGGATACTGAGGGACTGCGTCCACAAACGGCACTCACCACGTGGCCCCAAGTTCTCAGGAAGAACGGAGGCAAGCAGCAGACCAGAACCCAGAGGCCAATGTTAACCTGAAACAGCTGCACAAAGCCCATGAACTACTCCCTTAATCAATCAATAACCAATCAATGTTTTGACAGCCCATTTCCTCCCCTCCTAAGGACAACCTAAGTAAACCGGTACCCTAAATCCTTGAAGTGTACCAGGCTGTTCCTCCTGTTTTTCAGGGATCGGGTGAGAACTACAGTCAGGACGAGACGACTAGAAACCTCCTTAAAAAAACAGCTGCGGAAAGGATCAATCGTCTCACTCATTCTTTGACCAAAAGCATTACTGAGTGAGAGTTACTGACTCTGACTGGGAAGAACGAACTTCCCACGGGCCGGCGGCCGCCTGGCCGGCCGCACGGCTCGCTTCGTTCCGCGGTCCACACGGTCGCCACTCGACAGGCCCGAGTCTTCACTGTGATGGTACAAACGCTGGAACCGCCACACACTTCCGCAACCGCTCCGCCCCAGGAAACCCCTTCGGCTCCGCGGCGGGACGCGCCCTCCTGGTACTCACACACGCACAGCTCCACCACGTACGCGTAGTAGGACCAGGCCACCACGAAGGCGATGAACAGCACCGGCACCCACCCTACGCCGCGCTGGCAACAGCGCCAGGACCGTCCAGGCGCCATGTTCCGGTGCGGCAGCAGCACCAAGGCCCAAGGAGTACCGAGCCTGAGGTAGCTACGCGGCAGATCGGACGACGGCGAGTCCCGCGGAACCGCCCCCAAGCCCCACCCCCTGACCTCCCGCCGCAGCGCCAGGCCCCGCCCCCGCGCCAGGCCCCGCCCCCGTGCCGGCTGTTGTTTAGCTTTGGGTCAGGGCTCCAGTGACTGAAACGGGTAGGCCTGCTGTTGGGGCGGGCCCTCGGCTCCGGATCGCCCTGGGCAAGGGGGCAGGGCCGCAGGAGTAGGCGGAGGAGGCTACTCAGGGAGCTAGGGTTGGGGGGCTGTGCCTGCCTTGGGTGTGCTAAGTCGGAAATCACTTCCTGGACAGCAGACTTGACTCTGGGACCTCTCTGTGTACACAAACTACTCACTCTCGCGGCCCATTTTCAAGTAGGACGAGGCTGTGCCCCAGCAAGTGAACGCGAGGGTCGTCTGGTATTGTAAGGCTCCTCCGGGGAGGCCGATGTGCACCTCTGATTAAGGGCCCTGAACTTTGAAATCCTTTGCTCCTCGTTTCAGGCCTAACCCCTCCGTTTTTCGAAGATGGAACCAGTAGATGCTTGTGATTTAGCATGGAAGCCTGTAGCGTCTGTCAATTTGATTTAAAACACAAACTGAACCCTGAATTGGAAAAAGAAGAGCAACAGCCCTTTCTCTGATCCCCAAGGTACTACTGAAATCTCAAGAATTTATTTACAACTGGAGTATTCTTCTAAACAATACTTGTTAATCTTAATAGAACCTAAAAGCAGCACTATCAAGGTGTCCTAATACAAGTAATTTCAAACTGCATTTCCTGATACTTCATGTCTATTTTTCAGTAAGGTCTCCATGAAGCACATTTCCCCTTTTTATAGTGTGATGTGAAGGTTATAAAAGCAAATAATATTTCTAGCGTAGATATACTAAAAGGTGTGTAAACGTTTTGTTCTCCCAGATTTTATACCTTGAAAGTCATGATGGCGTCGAAGCTGACAGTAGCTTCAAGGCATTAAAGTGAAAAAATTCAGCTTGCTTTCCAGAGATCCTGCTTAAAAGACTTTCGAATGGAATTTGGATTATTGAGGGACATGATAACTTAAATCTACCATCTCTAAAACTCAGCCCAAATGTCATGTCCTGCAGAAGTCCTTCTTGATCACATTGGCTGGCAATGATTTCTTTCTGTTACGCTATTTTGCTTGCAACACATCATCTATTAGCTTCCTGGAGCTGCCATAACAAAGTACCATAAACTGGGTGGCTTAACAGAACAAAAATTTATTGTGATGGTGGCCTGCAGTGTAGCAGTGGAGAAGGTGATAGGGAAGCTATTTTTAGGACTTCGACTTTGGTGCACCTCTCTGTCCCCAAAACATAGCAGTGTAGATGTAAATCTAAAAATAGAAAACCAACAGACAAACTCAGGCTCAAGGCTTCATCCTACCCAGCCCCCAACAAATGAGACAGAAAAATACATACTGATCAATCCTCAGAATCGTGACTTTTAACAGAGGCTGGAGGACACATTGAAGCTGCCTGACCTGGAACCAAGCTGCCAGCTGGCCTGGCAACTACATATATGGTGTCCCCTTAATGAAGCCAGGAACTTCAAAATGCCATTTTAAGTTCTAGTTCTGAACTAGCTGGGGTAAAATAAGGCAACTAGAGGCAGCTATGAAACCATTAGGCAGGGTTTATAGAAATCATGTAGCAGTCAAAATAGAGAAAAACTTCTTTAGTCCAAAAGAAGATAGGAAATGAGAGGGGGAGAGGCAACAAGTGTAACAAAAGATTAGAAACAGAAACACACATGAGATGATGTAACCAAATGCAGTTCTGGCTGCCCATCTATCTGAAAGCAAATGTTTGAGAGCCAAGTGTTCATGTAAAAGAAAGTGGTTTTATTCAGGTGTTGGCAACCTGGAAGATGAGGGACTCTCATCTCAAAGCCCATCTCAACATCTCAGTGCAGGCAGGGGTTTTTATGGGAGGGAGAAGGACACAGAGGAGAACAAAGAGATCTGGGGAGAGGCATGCAGGCAGTGTTCTTGCTGGTCCTGATATAGATCTTTAATGTCAGCATGCTGGAACTGATCAGTACCAGCCAGATTCCTGCAGTTAGGAGCTCTGCGTCAACTGAAGTCATGGTCAAGGCTGTTTCTTGTACAAGCAAGAACTGGAACTGCTGGCACCTGCAATATGCTTACAAAGAAACTGTCAGTATGTGAGTTCTTTCCAACAGTTTGTTTCTAGATTTTTTTCTAGTTCCATTTCATGGTAAATAAGAGTAGTATAAAGGTTTTATTCCCTGTTGTAATTCCCCATTGTCAATTTTTCCTCCATATCTGTGGAGCAGTCGATGTCCTCTGAATCTTCTGGGGGAATGAAAAACCTCAGCCTGTTGTAAAGCAAAATCTCATGAGTTAAAAGCAGATATATATTTTAGAGGCTCCTGTTGAGAAGATATAATTTTTCTGGTGTGGGAAAAATAAGTCATAAAGAGGCTTAAAACAATAGACAAGCATTATAAAGAATACCCATGGACATGAACAAAGGTGGAGGGATTGCCTGAGGGGAGTAGGAATTGCTGAGGAGGCAAAGTGGGGTGGGGGGGATTGGGACAACTGTATAACAGCACAATCAATATTTTTTAAAAAGAAAAGAATGGTTAAACCTAAATTAAAAATTCCTCCTAATGTAGACCCGAGTCCTTGTGGTATCCATGAAAATAGACTTACAATCCAATCTCAAAGAGAGAACTGGATGGTCCAGTGTTTGTTGAAGCTAGGTAGCCTGACTTTGATGATGCTTGTTTCCACCTGAGCTGAGGTATCAATGTAAGTACAAGAGGAGTTGATGGTCATGCAAACTCCTTCTTGTTCTGCAAGTATATAGACCAAGGCAATTCAATTATCTAAGACAACTTTAGCTAGAAGGTCCAGAGATTTTTGAATATTAGCAAGTAAGGTGGCAGTTTTATTGGATATGGTGATTAAAGTCTTAGAGAGATTCCAAAGTATATGATGATGAGCAGCTATTCCCGGTAACAGAGTACATCTAAAGAAATATTCATCATTGTCTGGGATTTCTCCAGGGAGATCTCAGGACATTTGGTTGAACATCGATTGCTTGCCCTGGAGTCTTATCATCCCAGAGAGTTTTATTTATTTGCTTATAGACCTCAGGAGAGAACAGTTCTCCCCTGGGTCCACCTAAACAGGTTAAAAGCATCTGGAGTTGGAGTGCATGTTCTGGTAGGACCTGCAGGTGGAGCTGCTGCCTTTCAGGAGAAAAGCTTACTTGACGTGAAAATTTACAGAGCGAGTCCCGACCCAGCAGACTGATGGGTCATTCAGGCAAATAGAGGAAGCTGAGGAAGCTGTGTGATAACTTAAGATCTCTGGGTTGGCATTCTAATGACTGGAGGGAGGCTTGTTGCTGCATTTTTCTTGTTACCCCTACAACTGAGACTGTTGTGGGGTTTTTTTGTAGTTGTTATTGTTAGTCAATTTGGTGTTCAACACAGAATATGTGGTTCCCATGTCTACTAAAAGTCACTCAACTTGTTCCCCATTGCATCTGGGGCTCCTGTGGGGAAATAATAATGGGTAGGGAGGTGTCTAGAGGAGCTTTGGGCTTCCTTGTTTATTATCTGAGTCATCATTCCATTTCATCATCTGTCTGTGTGTCTTTTTTTGTTTCATTTCTCTTTCCCATGCTTGTTACCAGGCACCTGAGCTTTCCACTTTGGTGACCTTCTGCATCTGGTCTGTTGTTCTTGTTCCAACCTTGTCTATGCATATGTAAAAGTAAAACTTTGAAGACAATTAATTGAGCTAGAGTTTAATGTCCATAACTGTGTATTTTAGAGTCTATTGAAATAATGTCTCCTTCTATAATCACCCTCATTTTTGTCAAAGAGCCTTTTATCAATTAAGAACAAGTCATTTATTGTATTAATTCCAGTTTCAATTCTGCTTCATTATTTGCATAAACACACCAGGAGTAGCAATAGATCGTATAGTCTCTCTTTTTTAAAAAAGATTTTATTTATTTATTTTCACAGAGAAGGGAAAGGAAAGAGAAGAGCATCACTTGGTTACCTCTTACACACCCCTAACTGGGGTCCTGGCCCACAACCCAGGTATGTGCCCTTACTGGGAATTGAACCAGCAACCGTTTGGTCCACAGGCCTGTTGGTACTTGAGCCACTGAGCCACACCAGCCAGGGTTCATATAGGCTTTCTTAAATGTGCTTTTCTGGAATCTTATAAGAAATTTCCATATTGAGCTTTAATTAGCTCCACAAGGTAGAGAAGCCAAGCCGGCCAGTTACCATTAAGCTTTGTGTGCAACTTTGGATTAGTTCCTCTGTTGGAAACCATCCTGCCTGGTTTCAGAAGTTGTAACCCTGCCAACAGGCAAAAAGGCCCCACAGCTAGGGACCTTGGGACCATAAGCCACTAAGGAGACAAAGCTTATCCTCCCGGCAGGGGTGCAGCCTCTGCCCCCTTTACTTCACCCTGCTTGGTCCCTGGAGGTTTGCTGGATAGTCAATGACGGATAAAATTCCTCAAGGAAGGGACAACCTAAGACGGGCATAGTTGAGAAGGGGCCATCAGGGAAGAATTTAGGGGATTGTGGAGAAGGGACAAAAGACCCTCACCCCTTGGCTTTATCATAGCCTAAGTCCTCATTCTATTTGTGAAAAGTCTCCTAATCTCCTAATCTCTTGGCTGCTTTGCTTCCCCCACCTGATTCAAGCCTGTTACAATGCCAAAGTGGGGTGCAGCCCTGTGCCAGATCAGGCCTGAGAAAGAATGCATTAAATCCTGTGAAACCTGATTTTCTAAGAATGTCCTCAATTTAAATGTTAAGGGTCCAAGCACAGAATGAGTTTGTTTCCCCAGGTTTTATGGCTGATTGGCGTCACCCTGTCTACCAGACCCTGACTCAGAAGAACCCCCATGATCCCAGAAATGTTATCTGTGAACCATACCTCCTTTCTTTGATATGCATCCCTATGCAAACTAAACTCAATAAAAGCCCATTGAAAGAGAGGCTCAAGACCTTTCTCCTCCAAGAGACTGGTCAGCCTTTCCTCCCCAAGCAGATCATGTCTTGGTAGACTTATTCTCATCTGCAGTGGCCAGGAGAACTCTGCTGGACAAAGCTCCCCAACATTCTTCAAATTCTTGAAGTCTCCAAAATGTCTTGAGGTTCTTCCTTGCCATCTCCCAGGAAAGCAACATTTACTCCTTTACCCGGAAAGACTGCCATGAACCCTATGAATAAGCAAGGGGCTTTTAGCAGCTTCATAGTCAATCTTCATACCTTAAAGTTTTCTGATGACAACCAAAGTCTAAGTATGTCTCTTTCGGACATGACATTCCAGTCAAAATCTAGTTCAATAAAACCACAATTGGAAATTGGCTTTATGTGTCTTATTATGAAGGAATCATATTCCTATTGGATTTATGCAAACAAACATTTGTCAGGGAAATAATATTATTCACTCATTAAGAGTTTTCAAATTCTGGAGGGATCAGGTAGGGGGAAAATATAAGTGCTTCAGTATTGCTTATGAAAGTATAATTTACCAACTTGTTTTAAGAAAAAAAATGTTTCCTTATGTCTGAAAAACAAAAAGATTAAAATCAGCAACAGGTTTTCTTTTTTAAAAAGGATGCTTATTTATTTATTTTAGAGAATGGGGAAGTGTGGCAGTGATTTCCACATGCGTGTTAAAACGTAATCATGAGAATTTACGCGTTTTGAGCGCAGCTCCGTGTAATTGCCGTGTAGACAAGTGTGGATCATATCTATGGAATGGGAATTCTCTAATAGGAATTTGGCAAAGATGTATCTTAAGAAATTCTCTGACTTGCTGAGCCTCTTCCTCCCAAAGTCCTGAAGCTTAAATTATTAAATCACTGCCTCAATGTTCTATGGTCCTAAAAGTTAACAGCCCTAGTTAGATTACCCTCAATTTACTTGTTTCATTCATATTACATTAACCTGGTCCTGCCTGCCACCGGACCTGAATTTACATCCTAATGCCCTGCTAATGAGTGATCTTACCCCTGTTCTGCTTAATCCCATGAATAACCAATCCAATGTAAATGTGTCCTAATGCCCCTAATAAAAACCCCGGCTAAGCGAGCCACGAGGCCTTTTCCTGAGATGGGAGGAATTGGTCATGTGGCCCTGGTCTCTCTTTCCCCTTGTGTCTTGGTATGAGATTCATACACGCATCGGGTTGCGGTCACCCACGGGTATCCGCAGGTATGAAACCCCCACGACAGGGAAGGAAGAGAGAAACATTGATTGATCACCTCTCATATGTGTTGCAACCAGGGACTGAACCCATAGCTCAGGCATGTTCCCTGACCAAGAATTGAACAAGTAACCTTTTGCTTTGTGGGGCAACACTCAACCAACTGAGCCACATGCGTCAGTCCAAAAAACAAGCAATATTTTCAACAAAAAGTTACAAAACTGCAATCATCTTCAGTTCATTCTGTTCCATAATCAATTTTGCCTTATGTTGACTATTTACCAGCATTTCTATAACTCTAGTCATTCCATAGAGTTTCAGTAATTTTCATGCAGTTCAAAAATATGATCTGAAAATTTATCCCTAGAAATATGTAATTTAGAATAAGTCAGAATCCTTTCCATGGACCTTTTTGAAGATATAACATTATTTATAAATATATCAGATTAAAACAATGACTGTCCCTAAATGACAAAAATACTTAAAATGACATGGCTATAGATCTGATTATAATGCAATTGACAAAGGAATTTGCTTTTCTATAACAAAATTTTAAAATAACTAGAATTACAAATTAAAGTTTATCAGAACTATATAGACTCAGAGATTTTTATATAATTTCTAGAATATCCATTTTAATAATAAAAATATGTTTATACAAATAGAACACAGTTATTATTTCTTTATCAGACAAAGCTTCCCAAGTTCTTTAAGCATATCAAATAGTCCTAATTAGTTCAGAATTTCTTCTTCATAAAGAGAAAGAACGAATCCCTGTGGTATTCCAGGTACCTATTGGAATGACCCAAAGCAATTTTAGGTCAAGAAAAAGTCTCTTAAAATTTAAACCCTGGGAATGTTGTCCAAATATATTTGACCAAAAGATTATATCTCATTATGAAGCAATATTAAATTATTTATTTACCCAGGTGATGACAAAGATATTAAACATAAATACAGGACAGCAAAACTTTAGTTCTTATGATAAAGAATATAGGTTTTTAAGTAATCAAGTACCTGATTAAAGAATGTAACACAAAGCTATTTAAAAAAAAATATATATATATATATAGAACCTTTGCTTTCTAGGCAGATACAAGAAAACCTTTTTTCCTTTTAACAGTGTGAAGAAACCAAACAAATTCTGTATTAGCTTACTTTTGATATTTAAGTTCATTTACCTAATTAAATTCATTAAACAGCTTAACTATATAATTTGTTCTCAAGATCTTTCTTTACAAACCTTCTTCAATTTGCATATACTCTCTGGAAGGTACACAGTCTTTCTGCAATTTATACAGTCCCTTTTAGTTTGGTTTTTAAAAAATTCATTCAGAAGTAACCAACTTTAGAACAAATTATTTACTTCTTTAACAAGTGTCTTCATATTTTGTATCTTATATTATCAAACCATACAATTTCTTTCTAACCTAATCAGAATTTTTAATTCTTAGAAACCTTGATTTTTAGTGACATCTAAAATAAGTAATTGGCATTCTTTACATTGATGCTTTTGAATACATTTTATAACTTTTAGAAACAGGGTTTCTCATTGGCAAACACATTCACATTTTCAAGAGATGTACTTCAAATACAGTACAGGATATACTTATTAACAGATCCAAATTTTCTAGCTTCTCTGCAATAAGAAGCCAAAGTAGGTAAATTCAGATCAATTATTATTCAGAAATCTCTGGACTTTCCAGCTAAAGTTTTCTTAGATCATCTAATTGCCTTAGTCTACACACTAGCAGAACAAGGAAGAGTTTGCATGACCATTAACTCCTCTTATACTTACATTGACACCACATCTCAGGTGGAGACCAGCATCACCAAAATCAGATAACAGGCTACCTGGCTTCAACAGACAATGGACCATCAGACCCCTCTCTTTGAAGGAACTGGAGATTGGTTTGCAATTCTATTATCATGGATACCACAAGGATGCAGGTACCTATTAAGAGGAATTTTAATTTAGGTTTAACCATTCTTTTTCTTTATAATGCTTGTCTTTATTGTTTTAAAACTCCTTATGACTTATTTTTCCCATTGGAAAAAATGTGTCTGTTCAACAGGTGCTTCTAAACAATATATCTGCTTTTAATTCATGAATTTTTACTTTACGACAGGCTAAATTTTTTTATTCCGCCCCCCTCCCGAAGATACAGAGGATACAGTAGCTCCATAGATATGGAGGAAGAATTGATAGTAGGGAATTGTAACAGTGATTAAAGTAAACATAATATACTCATTAGGTGGTGATTATAGAATAGGCTGTACTAACAACTCAAAAAAGATTCATGTATTAAAAGTTTCTTTATAAGTATTTTATAGACATCAGCAATTGCTGCTCCTGCTTAACAAAGGAATGACCCTGACCACAAGAATTTGGTCAAGCTTCAGCGTCTCATATCAGAACCAGCAGAAATGCTGCTTGCACATCCTATTCCCAGATATTAGCAGTTAAAACTGCAGATGGACCATGAAACTACATGATGACATACGGAAGAGTTAACATTGAAACTACCCAAGAGAAGAGCTGAGAAACTACACATCACCAGCAATTCCTTAATTCCCCTCTTCCCATGGTTTCACTATATAAACTAGCCCAGGATGCCTGAGATGCTAAGATAGGCATTGAGATAAGAGTCCCCCATCTTCCAGGATGCCAGCACCTGAATAAAACCACTTTCCTTTACATCAGTACCTGACTCTTGAATACTGGCTTTTGAAGTGGCGGGCAGCCAGACTTTTGATGGGTTAAAAGTACAGTAAATATAAACAGAATAATGCTGTATTTTATTTTATTTAAAAAATGTTTATTGATTTTAGAGAGAGAGGAAGGTGAGAGACAGAGAGAGGTACATTGATGCAAGAGAGAAACACTACTTGGTCACCTCCCATACGTGCTCCAGCTGGAGATTGAACCCGGAACCCAGGCATGTGCCCTGACTGGGAATCAAACCTCTAACCCCCAGGTGTACAGGGATGATGCTCCAACCAACTGAGCCACACCGGCCAGAGCACTACATTTTATTTTTTGTATAAAGGTGAATGGGGAAAAATTGGAAGCTAAATGTTAGCAGCAGCAGTTTCTGTTATATTTTCCATAGTTCTTCAAAAACATGTGATACTTTTACAATCATTTTTAAGAAGACAATGCCTGGCATACAGTAACAGGTGATAACTAATATCAGCATTAAAAGTGCTGAGACAGCTCTAGTTGGTGTGGCTCAGTGGATTGAGCACTAGCTTGCAAACCAAAGAGTTACCAGTTCGTTTCCCAGTCAGGGCACATGCCTGGGTTAGAAGGCCAGGTCCCCAATAGGGGGCGCACGAGGAGCAACCACAAATTTCTGTTTCTCTCCCTTCCTTTCTCCTTCCCTTCTCCTCTCTCTAAAAATAAATAAAATCTTTTTTAAAAAAGTGCTGAGACAGGCTTCTGTCTTGGCTCTCTGCTTCAGTGGGGAGGAATAGAGTATTATCACACCCTTTTGAATAAGTCAGAGTGTGGGGGGTAAGCTGAAACACACACAAAATAACCCCATAAAACCCTGTTTTTCATTTCTACTGATAAAAATAATCTTTGAGAACTTCAGATGGCTGTGTCTTGCTTTAGAAACAAATGAACCAGGGCAAGTTGCAAGTCTTTAATGATGGGCTTAAAGGAGAGAGACGGAGAGGGAGCAGGCATGGGGCAGGGTGAGAAAAAGAGGGGAGTGGTGAGCTGTTTGGAGAAGCAGAGGCATCACCAAGATTAGAGGTCCATGTCCTGTACTCCGTTAACATGTCCTGTGAGTTCCCTTCACCAGCCTGCTGCCTGCTCTTCACACACTGGCAGTGCTCTCCTGCAACCATCCTACAAATCTGTTCCTTCTTTAGTCACTCCTCCAACAAACATTTCCTGATGGCCCACTTTGTGCCAGGCACTGTTATAATCATGGGCAACAGAGACAAAATTCTGGCTCCAATAACTCTTGTTCTTTCTGGTATTCTGTTCAACTGTGCACCATGGTCAGAGTGAGCTTTTGGAAAATTAAATCTGCCTGACACACTTGAATGATGTGAATGCAGCCAGAGGGCTTCAAAGACCCTGCTGCCCTGTAGCCTTCCTATCCTCCACCCCCATCTCCTCAGCTCTTTCTTCCTGGCTTGCTCTAGGCTTGCTGCCCTTTCTCACCTCCCTTACAACCCCCAATGGCTTCCTTTCTTCTTGAACCTCAGCACAGGCTTCTTTGCCCAGTGTTTTCTTGCCCTGATATTTCCAAGGGGGTGGGTGGCCCTTCACACCTGGCTCATCTCTGCCTCAGGGGAGCCTTCCCTGAATCCCATGTGTCCTGGCTGCTAAAGAATTGGGTCCAAATCGTACAAGTCTGACCTTCCCTCCAGACTTGGGACTTGAGACAAAGTCCCCCAACAGGGACTTTGCTGAATGTAAAAGTATCATTCCCTATTGCTTAAACAACACAAATGCTATATGTGTGAGTAGATGGGTTCAAGTTTATGGTGGCTTTTCCCCCTTTTCTTTTTAAATCTTTTATTTTGAAATAATTTTAAATTTGCAGAGGAGTCATTAAGAGTTACAGAAAGTTCTTATGAACCCTTCACCCAGCTTCCCCTAATGTTAACATCTTACATAACTGTGGTACAACATATTTATCAAAAATAAGAACTTAATGTTGCTACATACTTTTAACTAAACTTCAGACTGATTTTTACCAGTTTTTCCAGTAATGTCTTTTTCTGTTCCAGGATCTCACATGGCATTTACTTGTCACATCTTTTTAGTCTCCCCCAATCTCTTGGCTGTTTCTCAGTCTTTTCCTTGCTTTGCACGGAAAAACACTTTCAAAAAGGACTAGTCAGGTATTTTGTAGAATGGCCCTTAATTTGCATTTGTCTAATGTTTTCCTGTGAGTAGAATGCGGTATGGATTTGGGACAAGAAAACCACAGAGACTATGCCCCACTTCTCATGTCCTGCCATGGTGGGCATGATACAACATGCCTTCTTACTGGTGATATATCAGCCTTGATCACTTGAGTTAGGGGTTGTCTCCACTTGTGAAGTCCAATTTCTCCTTTCCCTACATTAGTCATTAGAAAATAGTAATCAACTACTGCCACATACAAAGGGGGAAGAGTTAAATTAAATTGGAGAGACGATTGTCAAGAAATTGTGGACATCTGTTCAAACAATTGTAGTGATTAGGAAGTACCTGGGGGAAGGTGCTCTGAGGCCATGCAAATGTCCTGTCTCTGTAAAGTTTCTCACACTAAGTTTAACACCTATCAGTGGCCTTGGCTACTGCAAGGTCTCTTTCTTTTCTTTTGCTGTCTAGTTGACTAATGAACTATTTCTTGACTAATAAAATACAGCCGCAAAGAGAGTTCAGAGATTTAGCTGTCATGGTAGGGTGACAGATTTCTGACTCTGATTACAGTAAGTTTGATGAGATTATGTTTGTACATTTGGAAGTCTTCCCTCTAGGAAGCTTCCTGGCCACTTGTCTATTGGTCAATGCAGGCCATCTGTTACTGACTGCATTTAGGCTGCAGGGAAAGTGTAAGTGTGGCTGCTACCATGAAAACATTGATCAACATTGCTCTCTATTGCTGTGATCTCTCCCTGTGATCACTTTGGATTGAGAACTAACAAGTTCCTGGCCAACAAAGGCAGAGTGTACATGCCATTCCTGACAGGAGAGGAGCAGATGTTAAACTCTTGAGTGTGAGTGTGTTTCTATGTGTGTGTGTAGGGGGGAGGGTTCAGCATTTGGAACTACCCTGTAGTCATGCAGCCTGTCTAAAATCCCTGTGTAGAGGCCTGGCTGGTGTAGCTCAGTGGATTGAGCGCGGGCTGGGAACCAAAGGGTCCCGGTTCGATTCCCAGTCAGGGCACATGCCTGGGTTGCAGGCCAGGTCCCCGTGAGGGCCAGGTGAGAGGCAACCATACATTGCTGTTTCTTTCCCTCTCTGTCTCCCTCCCTTCCCCTCTCTCTAAAAATAAATAAATAAAATCTTTAAAAAAAAATAAATAAAATCCCTGTGTAAAACACTCAGGTACCTCTCCTACACATGATATTTAATTAAAGATAGTCACTTCCCCTAGACTGTAAGCTTTTTGAAGGATGGACTAAGTCTGCTTTGCTGACCATTGTGAGCCCAGCATATTGGAAGGCACAAAAAAGATACTAAATCCTATTAATTGAATTGAAAGATGACAGGTACCCTAGAGTTAGGGATGTCCATGCTTTCCCACAGTTTCTCAAACTTCCCATAGCTTCAATCACAGAAGCAGTCTTGTGTATGGTGGTTAGGATAGTGTTAAAGTTTACTTATATTATGAAGATATTATGAAGTATTGAACTATGATATAGAACACAATTAGGGATAAACTGACCTTGGGCATAGTGGAAAAAAGATAGGTTGTGGTATCGGTGATATATGGACTCAAATCTCAGCTTCATCACTTATTGGCTATGTAACATTGTGGAATACATCATCAAGCTTCCAGACACTCAGTGTCTTCTTCTGTGTAACATAGCATTTGTTGTGAAGATTAGCTGAAATTTTATATACAATGTATGTATAACAGATATATATGTATAAATGTGTGCATATGTACTTGTATGTATATATGCACTTATACATACATGTGTATGTATATATATATATTCTAAGGTATATGTATATCTGTCTAGCTATCATCTATCCATCTGTACTGTGTATCTATAGTTCCTGCCATATAGTCATTGTATTAATTAGGGTCCATATTTCAGCAAAGAAAATATAATAAAAGGAATTGGTTAAGCACGTGTTAGAGAACTGAAAAATCAAGGGGACACTGAGATAATGAAGAGGAAGCACCTGCAGGAAGAGGTACCACCCAATCAATGCCAGTGGCACAGGGAGAGGTTGGGAGTATCAGGATCTAGAAGCTTGGAGGAAAGGTCTGTCCTGCTCAGGGAAGGCACCTGCCAGTTGGTGCTGGTTTTACAGGAGGACACAATGAGTTGGTACTGGCAGTGTCAAAACATTAACGACAACAACAACTAAGTGGAGACTTGCAGAAGACCAGCTTACTGCACAATCCCAGAGATCCGAGGAGGGATGATAAAGCGCAAATGAATGAGTCTGACACTCTTTTTCAGAATGCTGGGGCCCAGTCAGGAGTCTTTTCTCTCTCCCACTGACTGAACTACTACAGCAAAATTTCCTTTATTTTTAAAAGGTTTTTTTACAATCAGTAGAGAAAACTACAAATCATTAACAGCTCTAAAAGGTTGACATGTAAGAGTACTTTAATTTTCACCTAGGCTTAAACAAAGGGATGCTAAGATAAGGAGGTTTGCTAATCTATCTATTAGCCAGGAAACAGTATTAAACTACAAAACTCTAGGTCCTAGTTAATGGCTAAACATATATTTTCAAAGTCTTAAATCTCTCTGAGTTAAAGATGTATGCAGAGGTTGCTTTTTGTACTTTTGAGACAAAGAAAACGTCACGTAGGCAAAGGCATCCTTAACCATTAACTATATTTGTTAGAGCTTTAGGTGCTTGGTTACTATCAGGCAACAGGAAGGTCTTATTTACATTTTTCTGAGATGTGAATCTATTGTTTTGTTTAACCTTTTTTACTAAAATCTACTATTTTCAGCTAAAGGTTTCCTAACTTTCCTATTTATCTAGTCCTAGTAATAAAACATTCCTGCTCAGTAGTAAATTTCTAGCTTTGGAAAGACTGTATAAGACATTTCTTAGTAAATGGCTTCTCTAGCAATTAGCAGTTGCTTCTGCTTTTAGTGTTCAGGTTGCTGGTTTGCTGAATGGCTTAATTCCTCTCCTTAACCCTTTCATGTGGGGGAATAGGCTAGCAGTTAGAAGCCTTTGTTTTTAGAGGTCAATGAGCATAGCCACAGCTACATCATGCAAGCCATAAGCTAGACTTGAGAGAATTGCCCCTGGTCGCCTCCCGCTGTGCAGTATGGCGTCCCACCCATATCCGACTGTGCTGAGAAATGAGTGTGGGTTGGTTCTCTACAAATCAGCGTCTATGGATCTGGTGTAGGCTGGCCTGCAACAGAGACTGGTACCAACTGCTGCTGGAGAGAGGCTATGACTAGGGATGTTGACAGGACAGCATGCCCTCAGTCAATGGGAAATGGGCAGGGGTCTGTCCTGGCATCACAAAGTGCATATGTATGGAAGGGAGTGGAAATGAAAAACAATAGCTTGGCAACTGTGGAACTTGACTTGATTTATTCATTATTTTAACAGCTGTCTACTATTCTATTGTACAGCCATAGCACAATGTAGTTATCTATTTTTATTATTTGAAATGATGCTGCAATGAGTATTCCTTTAATTTTCTTTGAATTGTAGAATTTGGTACTTGGGAAGACCTTGTATAATATTCTCCAAGCCATAAATGAGTTATTAATTAATACTTTTTTCTTCTAACACTATGTGTCTAAATACTGTGTAAAATCAGGTATTTACGAATATTATAGCAAAAATATTTTCTCTTATTTTATACTCTTGGAAGGAAGGCTGTAAGAGAAGGAAGACAAGCACCTGGCAGAGTGCATAGAATAACACAGGTTGTTTTTTTCCGCACAATTCTGAAGATATTTATTGTGTTTTTTTAAATTTTATTGTTGTTCAAATACAGTTGTCTGCATTTCCCCCTCAAATTCCCACTCCCAGCCATTCCTATCTCCCTCCCCTGATTTCACCACCCCCTTGGTTTTGTCCATGTGTCCTTTATAGTTGTTCCTGAAAACCTTTCACCCTTTCCCTCCCCAATATCTCCACCCACCTCCGCTCTGGTCACTGTCAGAGTGTTCTTAATTTCAATGTGTCTGGTTACATTTTGCTTGCTTGTTTGTTTTGTTGATTAGGTTCCATTTAAAGGAAAGATCATATGGTATTTGTCTTTTACCACCTGGCTTATTTCACTTAGCATAATGCTCTCCAGTTCCATCCATGCCGTTGCTAAGGGTAGGAGCTCCTTTTTTCTCTCTGCTGCTTAGTATTCCATTGTGTAAATGTACCACAGTTTTTTGATCCACTCATTTGCCAATGGGCACTTAAGTTGCTTCTAGCCCTTGGCTATTGTAAATTGTGCTGCTATGAACATTGGGGTACATAGGTTCTTTTGGACTGGTGTTTCAGGGCTCTTAGGGTATAATCCCAGCAGTGGAATTGCTTGGTCAAAGGCAGTTCCATTTTTAGTTTTCTGAAGAAATGCCATACTGTTTTCCACAGTGGCTGCACCAGTCTGCATTCCCATCAAGAGTGCACTGGGTTCCCTTTTCTCCGCACCCTCTCTACCACTTGTTTGTTGTTTTGTTGATGATGGCCATTTTGACTGGCGTGAGGTGGTATCTCATTGTTGTTTTAATTTGCATCTCTCTGATGGCTAGCGATGATGAGCATCTTTTCATATGTCTCTGGGCCCTCTGTAGGTCCTCCTTGGAGAAGTATCTGTTCAAATCTTTTGCCCATTTTTTAACTGAGTTTTTTGTCTTCCTAGAGTGGAGTCGTATGAGTTCTTTATATATTTTGGAGATCAAACCTTTGTCTGAGTTATCATTGGCAAATATGTTTTCCCATACGGTTGGTTCTCTTTTTATTTTAATGCTGTTTTCTTTAGCCATGCAGAAACTTTTAATTTGATGAGGTCCCATTTGTTTATTCTTTCCTTTATGTCCCTTGCTCTAGGGGACATATCAGTGAAGATGTTGCTGCGTGGAATATCTGAGATTTTCCTGGTGATGTTTTCCTCTAGGACTTTTATGGTGTCACAACTTATATTTAAGTCTTTTATCCACTTTGAATTTATTTTTGTGTATGGTGTAAGTTGATTGAGATTCATTTTTTTTTGCATGTAACTGTCCAGATCTCCCAACTCCATTTGTTGAAGAGAATATTTTTACTCCATTTTATGGTTCTACCCCTTTTGTCAAATATTAATTGGCCATAGAGAGTTGGGTTTATTTCTTGGCTCTCTATTCTGTTCCACTGGTCTATGTGTCTGTTCTTATGCCCATAAAAGACTGTTTTAATTACAGTGACCTTGTAATACAGTTTGATATTGGTTATTGTGATTCCTCTTAGTTTGTTGTTCTTTTTCACAATTGATGAAGCTATTTGGGATCATTTATGGTTCCATCTAGTTGTTGAAATGCTTGTTCTATATCTGTGAAATATGTCATTGGTACATTCATAGGGTTTGCATTGAATGTACAAGTTTCTTTGGGCAGTATGGACATTTTGGTGATGTTAATTCTTCCAGTCCATGAACATGGTACGTGATTCCATTTATTTGTGTCTTCCTTAATTTCTTTCTTCAGTGTTGTGTAGTTTTCTGAGTACAGGTCTTTTACCTCCTTGGTTTGGTTTATTCCTAGGTAGTTTATTTTTCTTGTTGCTAAATCAAATGGGATTTTTTTCCTGATTTCTGTTTCTCATATTTCATTGTTGGTATACAAAAATGCCTTTGCTTTCTGAATATTGGCTTCGTATCCTGCTGTTTTGCTAAATTCACTTATTAGGTGGAGTAGTTTTTTGGTGGAGTCTTGCTTGGAGTCTTGCAAGGATTTGGTGGATTTCCTATGTACACTATCATGTCATCTGCAAACAATGACAGTTTGGCTTACTCCTTTCCAATTTAGATGCATTTATTTTATTTTATTGTCTGATTGCTGTGACTGGGATTTCCAATATTATGTTGAATAGGAGTAGTGAAAGCAGACATCCTTGTCATGTTCCTGATCTTATTGGGAAAGTTCTAAGTTTTTGTCCATTGAGTATGATGTTGGCTGTAGGTCTCTCATTTATGGCCATTATTATGTTGAGGAATGCTCCCTCTATTCCCACTTTGCTGAGTTTTAATCATAAATGGGTGCTGTACTTTATCAAATACTTTTTCTGCACTTATTAATATGATCATATGATTTTTGTCTTTCATTTTATTTATGTGATGTATTATGTGTATTGATTTTTGAATATTGTATCATCCTTGCATCCCTGGGATGAATCCCACTGATTTTTCTGTATGATCCTTTTAGTGTATTGCTGAGTATGGTTTGCCAATATTTTGTTGAAGATCTTACTGTCTATGTTCACCAGTGACATTGCCTTGAAGTTTTCTTTTTTGATGTGTCTATCTGATTTTGGGATCAGGGTGATGCTGGCATCATAAAAAGAGTTTGGGAGTCTTTCATCTTCTTGGAATATTTTGGAATACTCTGTGAAGGACAGGGGTTAGCTCTCCCTTAAATGCTTTGTAAAATTCTCCTGTGAAAGTGTCTGGTCCAGGGCTTTTGTGTGTTGGGAGGTTTCTGATTACTGCTTCAATTTTGTCATCTGTTATTGGTCTGTTCAGGCTTTCTGCTTCTTCTTTATTGAGTTTTGGAAGATTATATTTTTCTAGAAATTTGTCCATTTCACCTAGGTTTCCAAATTTCTTGACATATAGTTCTTCATAGTAGTTTCTTACAATCCTTTGTGTTTCTGTGGTATCAGTTGTAATCTCTCCTCTTTCATTTCTGATTGTGTTTATTTGGGTCCTCTCTCTTTTTTTCTTGATGAGCCTGCTTTAAGGCTTGTCAGTTTTGTGTATCTTTTCAAAGAACCAGTTCCTGGATTTATTGATCCTTGGAATTGTACTTTTAGTCTCTAAGTCATTTAATTCTGCTCTGATCTTGGTTATTTCCTTCCTTCTACTTGCTCTAGGCTATCTTTGTTGTTCCTTGAGTTCTTGTAGGTGTAGGGTTAGGTTGTTTATTTGAAATGTTTCTATCTTTTTTAGATAGGCCTGTATTGCTATGACCTTCCCTCTCAGGACTGCCTTTGCTGTGTCCCATAAGTTTTGGATTGTTGTGAGTTCATTTTAATTTGTTTACAGAAAATTTTTGAATTCTCCCTTGATCTCATTCTTGACCCATTCATTGTTTAATAGCATGCTATTCAATCTCCATGAGTTTGAGTGTTTTTGAGTTTCTTCCTTGGGATTGGTTTCTAATTTCAGTCCCTTGTGGTTAAAGAAAATGCTGGATGTGATTTCAATTTTCTTGAATTTGTTGAGGCTTGTTTTGTGTCCTATCATGTGGTCTATCTTTAAAATGTTCCATGTGCTTTTGAAAAGTATGTGTATTTTGCTTCTTTGAGATGAAAGGTTCTATGTATATCAGTTAAGTCCATTTGGTATAGGAATTGTTCAATGCCACAATATCTTTGTTGATATTTTGTCTGGAAGATCTATCCATTTTTTTATGGTGGGGTGTTAAAATCCCCCAGTATAATCGTGTTGCTATCAATATGTTTCTTGAAGTCCTCCAAGATGTTCCTTGTGTATATGGGTGTTCCTATGCTGGGTGCATATATATTTACAATGTTTATGTCTTTCTGATGGACTCTTCCCTTGAGTATTATGAAGTGACCTTCCCTTTTTATGGCCCTTGTTTTGAAGTCTATTTTGTCTGATATGAGTATTGCTACCCCGACTTTTCCCCCCTGTCCATTTGCTTAGGGTATTTGTTTCCAGCCCTTCGCCTTCAGTCTGTGTAGGTCTTTTGTTCTGAGGTGGGTCTCTTGTACACAGCATATGCATGAGTCATGTTTTCTTATCTATTTAAGTATTCTCTCTCTTTCGATTGATTTTATGCATTTAATCCATTTATGTTAAGGTTATTATTGATAGGTACTTATTCATTGCCATTTTACTTCCTTTGTACTTGTGTTCCTCTCTCTCTCACGCTATTTTTCTTCCTTTTCTTAAAGGAGACCCTTTATCATCTGTTGCGGTCTGGTTAGGAGGACCTGTATTCTTTGAGCCTTCTTTTGTCTGGGTAGCTCCTTATTTCGCCTTCCCTTTTAATTGAGAGCCTTGCTGTATAGAGTAGTTTTGGTTGCAGGCCTCTGTTTTTCATTACTTGGAATATTTCTTGCCATTCTTTTCTGGCTTGGAGTATTTCCACTGAGAAGTCAGCTGCTAGTCTTATGGGGGCCTCCCTTGTATGTTATTTCTTGTTTCTCCCTTGCTGCCTTTAAACTTTTTCTTTGCCTTGGAATTTTTTAAATTTTAATTATAATGTGTCTTGACATGGGCTGCTTTGGGTTTCTCTTGATTGCGACTCTCTGTGTTTCCTGGATTTGTGTGACTTTTTCTCTCATCAAATTAGGGAAGTTTACCATCATTACTTTTTCAAACAGGTTTTCTATCCTTTGCTCTTCTTCTTCTCCTTCTGGTATCCCTATTATACAGATATTATTATGTATCATGTTGTCCTATGGTTCCCTTATCACGTCTTCATTCCTTCTGTGTCTTTTTTCCTTTTCTTGCTCTTTCTGTGTTTTTTTTTCTCCTTGTTCTCCAGCTCGCTGATTCGATCCTCTGCTTCTTCTAGCCTGCTTTTGATTCCTTTTACTGAATAATACAGGTTTTGATAAAGTTTGATTCTGATGCTGCTGAAGTAATAACCTACCTCAATTACAATGTGTTGCTGGGAAAGTCCAAATATTCACTCATTCCTCACTGAATGTAGCAATGAAATGCTCATAAATTGTGCATTTTCATGGTAAATATGTTAGCTCTCTGTATTCACTTTATAGGAGCTCGTGAATAGCTCAGGGATGTCAGGTCAAAGCATACCACTTCAATAAGGAAGTCATTTTTGAAATGTTCTGCAAATTTCTGTATATTTGCTTGATATTTCTGTTAAAGATCAGGAGTGGTACTGAAGGAAGATAAAACATTTTACAAAAACAAGATCACCATCTTGTGGAGTATTTGTGCAGCATTTATTCTTTTATTTTAATACATGTGCTGCCATTTACAAAATGGAATTCTATGCAGCAGAAAGAAAAAAGGAGCTCCTACCCTCTGCGACAGCATGGGTGGAACTGCAGAGCATTATGGTAAGTGAAAGAAGCCAGGCTGTGAAAGACAAATACCATATGATCTCACCTTTAACAGGAACCTAATCAACAAAACAAACAAGCAAGCAAAATATAACCAAAGACAGTGAAATTGAGATCAGGCTGATAGTGACCAGAGGGGAGAGTGGAGGGGATTATAAGGGAAAAGGGTGAAGGGTTTGCAGGAACAATTATGAAAGACACATGGACAATATCAAGGGGAGGTGGAAACAGGGGAGGGAGGTGTGGAGGGCTGGGGTGGTAGGGAGGGGTAGGGGGAAAAGTCAGAAAACTGTACTTGAACAACAATAAAAAAATGTTAAAAAAAAATGTCATGGAAAGAAAAATACACTTGCTGCCAAAGCAAGCACTAGTTCTTTTAATTTATATGAACTGTTGTGCTATCACCAGTGATTTGCAGGATTCTTTCAATTTTTCTCAATATGGGTTTTCTCTTTGCATATTGTCTTTTCATTTCATCTAATCTATGGCATTGAGGTGGTATTGGTGTCAATTTACATACTAGTTTTTGTGGACATGCTACCTCCATCAAATAAAATTTAATAATCTGTTTCCGTAGTGTAGTGGTTATCATGTTCGCCTAACAAATAAAATTTAATACATCGTCTGTCATGTGCTGCTTTTATCTATTTGTCTCCTAATTTTCATCAAACTCTGATTTTGCAGTTTGCCTGTACTTCCACAGAGAATATCAGGAAATTTCTTTTAAAATCCACTTAACCGCTACAATTTAGAGGAGAGAAGAGAGAGTGTGGAGTCAAACAAAGGTTAGGCATGCCTCCTTGTTAGCATGAAACTTCTCTCCAGTTGCCTGGATTTTGGCTAATCTGTTCACATTGGTTATGCTCTTCTTCCCTACAATGTTGGTGGAGAGCTTGAAATCTGGAGAAAGGTTTCACACCATTAGAAGGATTCAGGGAACTAGTAGTATCCACAGTAATCTCCCTGTTTATCACCTCGTGGGCAGAGGTGAGAAATGGCAGGAATATGGGACATCTTGGGGCTTAGAAAAGGAAGAACTAGTCCTCAAAGTGCTGGCAACAGAGGATCTAGCTGGCTCCTCTTGCAACAGAATAGAATGGTCAGCTCCTTTGACTCCATCTTGCTAAAACATGCTTTGTTCCTATGGCTTTTCAGTTAAGAGCTTCTGCTTAGTCTTGCATGCAGCGTTAGAGGAATTCTTGCAGAGTTTTACAAAAACAGCCCCTTACTAGAAAATTACCCCTCCTGAAGTGATAAGAAAAGTATGTGGTGTTTAACCTCTTGACCAGGCTCACATGAATCAGTCAACAGACTAAAAACAAAGACTCCTTGGACCCTTGATAGCACTGAGGTCTGTGATAGTTACCTCTTGTCCCTCCCATTTCTCCTTTCCCTTGATATAAGAAAAGCCTGAATTCTGTACTTTCTTAAGATGGTTCTTTATGATGCTAGTTCCCCATTTTCTAGGCTTGTGGCCTTTCCAAATAAAGTTGCTTTCCTTGCCCCAACACCTTGTTACTTGATCTATTGGCTGTCATGGGGTGAGCGGTAGGAGCTTAATTCAGTTACACTTTCTGATTACCTAACTCCGCCTCCTGGCTCCAAATAAAAATCTAAAACATACCTTAGAAAAAGGAGGAAAAATAAAACATACAAATCAAATCAAAGTCTTTTACATAGCTGTTAATTTGTTGCATGCTCTCAAATGTATTGGTGAAAACAAGTTCCATGTATAGAATTCTTGGAGCAACTTGCTGAGTGGTATCCTCTTTTGAGCCAGGCAGCCAACTTCCAGAAAGTTCTCCTGAAACTTACTTGTGACTTTCACCCTGATCCTCTGGTGCTGAGTAAGAGTTTGTCCTGCACAACCCTGAAGATCCCTAAACTCATCTTAGACTATAGCAGTTCAATATGGGGAAGGTGAATCTGTAGTGTTTCTGCCCTCTACCTGCACATTCTTCTGGGAGAAGTAACCTTCCTCTTTTAGAAAATGATCTTTCTCTGCCATGTCAACTATGTGGGGTCATGGAAACTGCCATGACCTGACCCTTCTGACCACACTTGATTGGACTGGGATAAAAACTGATTCAGATGGCCAATCAATCAGCATCTTTCCTAGGAGTTTTGAATTTTTTTTTAATGTTTTCATTTCTCTTGGGTATATAACTTGAAGTGGAATTGCTAGGTCATATGATAATTCCATATTGAACATTTCCAAAGCAGCTCTACTATTTTACATTCCCACCAGCAATGTAATGATGCTTCCAATTTTTCCGCACCCACACCAACACTTGCCCTTTTTTATTTTAGCAATCCTAGTAGGAGTGAGGTGGTGGTACCTTATTGTGGTTTTTGTGTTTTTTAAGTATATTTTGTTGATTATGCTATTATAATTGCCCCATATTTTCCTCTGTTTCTTCCCCCTCTGCCCTGTACCCCCTTCCCTCCAGCATTCCCACACCTATATTCATGTTCATGGGTCATACAAATAAGTACATACATATCTTTGGCTTCTCCATTTCCTATACTATTTTTTTTATAAATTACTTTATTGTTGTTCAATTACAGTTGTCTGCATTTATTCCCCACCACTCATCCCCAACCCAGCCAGACCAACCTCCCTCCCTTGCTTCTACCCTCCCTCTTGGTTTTGTCCACATGTCCTTTATAGCAGTTCATGAAAATCCTTCTCACCACTGTAAACCGCCCTCCCTCCGGCTATTGTTAGATTGTTCTTAATTTCAATGTCTATGGTTATATTTTGTTTGCTTTTTCTTTTGTTGATTATGTTCCAGTTACAGGCGACACCATGTGGTATTTGTCTGACACCGCCTGGCTTATTTCACTTAGCATAATGCTCTCCAGTTCCATCCATGCTGTCACAAAGGGTAGGAGCTCTTTCTTTCTCTCTGCTGTGTAGAATTCCATTGTGTAAATGTACCATAGTTTCTTGATCCACTCATTTGCCGATGGGCATTTAGGTTGCTTCCAGCACTTGGCTATTGTAAATTGTGCAGCTATGAACATTGGGGTACATAGGTTCTTTTGGACTGGTGTTTCAGGGCTCTTAGGGTATAATCCCAGCAGTGGAATTGCTGGGTCAAAAGGCAGTTCCATTTTTAGTTTTCTGAGGAAATGTCATACTGTTTTCCACAGTGGCTGCACCAGTCTGCATTCCCATCAAGAGTGCACTGGGTTCCCTTTTCTCCACATCCTCTCTACCACTTGTTTGTTGATTTGTTTATGATGGCCATTCTGACCGGTATGAAGTGGTATCTCATTGTGGTTTTAATTTGCATCTCTCTGATGGCTAGTGATGCTGAGCATCTTTTCATATGTCTCTGGGCCCTCTGTATGTCCTCCTTGGAGAAGTGTCGTTCAAGTCTTTTGCCTATTTTTTAATTGTTTTTTTTGTCTTCCTAGAGTGGAGTCATGTGAGTTCTTTACACATTTTGGAGATCAAAACCTTGTCCGAGATATCATTGGCAAACATGTTTTCCCATATAGTTAGTTCTCTTTTCATTTTAATGCTGTTTTCTTTAGCCATACAGAAGCTTTTTATTTTGCTGGGGTCCCATTTGTTTGTTCTTCCCTTTATGTCCCTTGCTCTAGGGGACATATCATTGAAGATGTTGCTGCGTGGAATGTCTGAGATTTTCCTGCTAATGTTTTCCTGTAGGACTTTTATGGTGTCACGACTTATATTTAAGTCTTTTATCCACCTTGAACTTATTTTTCTGTATGGTGTAAGTTGGTGATTGAGTTTCTTTCTTTCTTTTTTTTTTTTTTGCATGTAGCTGTCCAGATCTCCCAACACCATTTGTTGAAGAGAATATTTTTACTCCATGTTATGCTTCTTCCCCCTTTGTCAAATATTAATTGACCATAGAGACTTGGGTTTATTTGTGGGCTCTTCCATTGGTCCATGTGGCTGCTCTTATGCCAGTACCAGGCTGTTTTGATCACAGTGGCCTTGTAATACACTTTTATATCAGGTATTGTGATCCCTCCTGCTTTGTTCTTCTTTCTCAAAATTTCTGCAGCTATTCGGGGTCGTTTATCGTTCCATATCAATTTCTAAAATGTTTGTTCTATATCTGTGAAATATGTCATCAGTACATTCATATGGATTGCATTGAATCTATAAATTGCTTTGGGTAGTATGGCCATTTTGATGATGTTAATTCTTCCAATCCATGAGCATGGTATATGTTTCCATTTGTTTGTGTCTTCCATGATTTCTTTCTTCAGTGTTTTATAGTTTTGTGAGTATAGGTCTTTTACCTCCTTGGTTAGGTTTATTCCTAGGTACTTTATTTTTCTTGTTGCTAAATCAAATGGGATTTTTCCTGATTTCTGTTTCTGATATTTCATTGTTGGTATACAAAAATGTTTTTGATTTCTGAGTATTGACTTTGTATCCTGCTGTTTTGCTAAATTCACTTATTAAGTGGAGTAGTTTTTTGGTGGAGTCTATGGGATTTTCTATGTACACTATTATGTCATCTAGCAACAATGACAGTTTGGCTTCCTCCTTTCCAATTTGGATGCCTTTTATTTCTTTTTCTTGTCTGATTGCTGTGGCTAGGACTTCCAGTATGGTGTTGAATAGGAGTGGTGAAAGTGGGCATCCTTGTCTTGTTCTTGATCTTAGTGGGAAAGCTCTAAGTTTCTGTCCATTGAGTATTATGTTGGCTGTAGGTCTCTCATTTATGGCCTTCATTATGTTGAGGAATGCTCCCTCTATTCTCACTTTTCTGAGTTTTTTACATAAATGGATTCTGTACTTTATCAAATGCTTTTTCTGCATCTATTGATATTATCATGCGACTTTTTTTTATCATCATGCGACTTTTGTCTTTCATTTTGTTTATGTGGTTTATTATGTTTATTGATTTGTGACTATTGTACCATCCTTGCATCCGTGGGATGAATCCCACTTGATCATGGTGTATGATCTTTTTAATGTATTGCTGGATGCGGTTTGCCAATATTTTGTTGAGGATTTTAGCATCTATGTTCATCAGCGATATTGGCCTGAAGTTTTCTTTCTTTGTTATGTCTTTATCTGGTTTTGGGATTAGGATGATGCTGGCTTCATAAAAAGAGTTTGGGAGTCTTCCATCTTCTTTAATTTTTTTGAATAACCTGTGGAGCATGGTGGTTAGCTTGTCCTTAAATGCTTTGTGGAATTCTCCTGTGAAACCATCTGGTCCAGGGCTTTTGTGTGTCAGAAGCTTTTTGATTACTGCTTCAATTTCATCAGCTGTTATTGGTCTGTTCAGGCTTTCTGCTTCTTCTTCATTGATCTTCTAGATTACATTTTTCTAGAAATTTGTACATTTCACCGTGGTTTTCAAATTTTTTGGCATATACTTCTTTGTGGTAATTTCTTACAATCTTTTGTATTTCTGTAGTATCAGTTGTAATCTCTCCTCTTTCATTTCTGATTGTGTTTATTTGGGTCCTCTCTCTTTTTTTCTTGATGAGCCTGCTTTAAGTCTTGTCAATTCTTTTTATCTTTTCAAAGAATCAGCTCCTGGATTTATTGATCCTTAGAATTGTGCTTTTAGTCTCTATGTCATTTAATTCTGCTCTGATCTTGGTTATTTCCTTCCTTCTACTTGCTCTGGGCTGTACTTGTTGTTCCGCCAGTTCTTGCAGGTGTAGGGTTAGGTTGTTTATTTGAAATGTTTCTATCTTTTTTAAGCAGGCCTGTATTGCTATGAAGTTCCCTCTCAGGAATGCCTTCACTGTGTTTATAAGTTTTGGATTGTTGTGAGTTATTTTCATTTGTTTCCAGAAACTTTTTCATTTCTTTTCTAATCTTCTTGATCCATTCATTGTTTAATAGCATGCTATTCAATCTCCATGAGTTTGAGTGTTTTGGGGTTTTTCCTTGAGGCTGTTTTCTAGTTTCAGTCCCTTCTGGTTGGAGAAAATGCTTGATATGAGTTCAATTTTCTTGAATTTGTTGAGGCTTGTTTTGTGTCCTATCATGTGGTCTATCTTTGAACATGTTCCATGGGCTTTTGAAAATAATGTGTATTTTGCTTCTTTGGGATGAAAGGTTCTATATATATATCAGTTAAGCCCATTTCACCTAGAGCATTGTTCAATAGCACAGTAGTTTTGTTGATATTTTGTTTGGAAGATCTGTCCATTTTTGACAGTGGGGTATTAAAGTCTCCTACTATAATTCTGTTGCTGTCAATGTCTTTCTTGAAGTCCTCCAAGATTTTCTTTATGTATTTGGGTGCTCCTGTGTTGGATGCATATATATTTACAATGTTTATGTCTTCTTGATGGATTCTTCCCTTGAGTATTATCATGTGATCTTTTGGGTCTCTTTTTAAAAAAATATATATTTTATTGATTATGCTATTACAGTTGTCCCATTCTCCCCTCTTTATTCCCCTCCACCCCACACCCCTCCCCCACTTCCCCACCCTTTAGTTTTTGTCCATGGGTCATACACATAAGTTCTTTGGCTTCTACATTTCTTATACTATTCTTAACCTCCCCCTGTCTGTTTTCTACCTGCTGCTTATGCTACTTATTCTCTGTACTTTTTCCTCCTCTCTCCCCCTGTCACTCCCCTGTTGATATCCCTCCATGCCTTATATTGATCCCTTCAACATTTCATATAATAAAGGCTGGGTGATGATGAACTCCTTGAACTTGACATTATCTGGGAAGCACTTTATCTGCACTTCCATTCTAAATGAAAGTTTTGCTGGATAGAGTATTCTTGGATGTAGGCTCTTCCCTCTCATGACTCAGTTACTTCTTTCCAGCCCCTTCTTGCTTGAAAGGTCTCTCTTGAGAAATCAGCTGACAGTCTTATGGGAATTCCTTTGTAGGTAACTGTTTCCTTTCCTCTTGCTGCTTCTAAGATTCTCTCGTTATTTTTAATCTTGGGTGATGTAATTATGTTGTGCCTTGGTGTTTTCCTCTTTGGGTCCAACTTCTTTGGGACTCTCTGAGGTTCCTGGACTTCCTGGAAGTCTATTTCCTTTGCCAGGTTGTGAAAGTTCTCCTTCATTATTTGTTCAAATAAATTTTCAATCTCTTGGTCTTCCTCTTCTCCTTCTGGCACCCCTATGACTCGGATATTGGGACGTTTAAAGATGTCCTTGAGATTCCTAAGCCTCTCCTCATTTTTTGAATTGTTTCTTCATTCTGTTCTGGTTGAATGTTTTTTTCTTTCTTCTGGTCCACTCTGTTGATTTGAGTCCCAGTTTCCTTCTCATCCCTATTGGTTCCCTGTACAATTCCCCTCATTTCCTTTAGTATATCCTTCATTTGTTCATCTAATTGCAACCAAATTTCAACAAATGCTGTGAACTACCTGATTACCAGTGTTTTGAACTGTGCATCTGATAGATTGGCTATCTCTTCATTACTTAGTTGTATTTTTTCTGGAGCTTTGTTCTGTTCTTTCATTTGGGCCATTTTTTTTTCTTGGCGTCTCTGTTACTTTAAGAAGCGGAGCCTTAGGTGTTCACCAGGGTGGGGTAACCCACATCGCTGTGCTGTGATGCTGAGTGTGGGGCCGAGGCTTGAGCAAACAATGGCACTTGCTCCACTCTCTGTATGCCCCTGGTACCCATAAGCAAGTTGGATCTTTCTGTGCTGGCTCCAGGGTGGGTGGGAGGACTTGCGTAGTTCCAAGTCCCTGTGGGTCTCTCCAATTAACTTTCCTGTGAGGCTGGGAGTTCCTCCTGCTGCCCACTCAACCCCCACAGGTGTTTTCAATTGGTGGTTTGAGGCTTTATTTCCCCTTGATGGTATGTTGCGCATTCTGCTCTGCTCCCCAGCTTTTTCTCCCAGTTTATCTGTGTGTGAGTGCGGGACCAGCCAGTCCACCAGTCTTGGCCCCGCTGGGTCTGGGCTGGCCAGCTGTGGGTTTTGCTGAGTGCACTGGCTTCGTTTTGGCCAGGTGTGCCTGCTGCAGGCCTCTCCGGGCAGCTGCAGTGTTGCCGGTGCTGCTGTACAAACCGCAAGCTTGCTGCATGCGCCCCACTTACCGGTCTGGATGAACATGCTTTCTTTAACTCCTTGCTTGTTGGACTTCTACTCAGTTTGATTTTCTGTCAGTTCTGGCTGTTTTTGTTTTTTAAATTGTTGTTTTTCCTGTTTTGGTTGTGCACAGAGGCATGGTGTGTCTACCTACACTTCCATCTTGGCCGGAAGTCCATAGGTCTCTTTTTATGACTTTTTTTTTGAATTCTATTTTGTCTGATATAAGTATTGCTACCCCGGCTCTTTTTCCCTGTTCATTTCCTTGGGATATTTGTTTCTAGCCCTTCACTTTCAGTCTGTGTAGGTCTTTTGTTCTGAGGTGGGTCTCCTGTAGGCTGCAAATGTGTGGGTCATATTTTCTTATCCATTCCACTATTCTGTGTCTTTTGATTGGAGCATTTAATCCACTTATGTTTAAGGTTATTATTGATAGGTACTTATTCATTGCCATTTTTTCGTACTTGTGTTCCTGTCTCTTTCACTGTTTTTCTTCCTGTTCTTAAAGCAGACCCTTTGGCATCTCTTGTAGACCTGGTTTGGAGGAGGTATATTCTTTGCGGCTTGTTTTGTCTGGGAAGCTCCTTATTTGCCTTCTATTTTAATTGAGAGGCTTGCTGGATAAAGTAGTTTTGGTTGCCGGCCTCTGGTTCTCATTAGTTGGAATGTTTCTTGCCATTCACTTCTGGCTTGGAGCGTTTCCATTGAGAAGGTAGCTGCTAGTCTTATTGGGGCTCTTTTGTATGTTACTTCCTGTTTTTCCTTTGCTGCCTCTAAGATTCTCTCTTTATCTTGAAATTTTGCCATTTTAATTATTTTATGTCTTGAAGTGGGCCTCTTTGGGTTCCTCTTGATTGGGACTCTCTGTGTTTCCTGGATTTGTGTGACTCTCTCATCAAATTAGGGAAGTTTTCCATCTTACTTTTTCATTCAGATGTTTTATCCTTTGCTCTTCTTCTTCTCCTGGTATCCCTATTATACGGATATTATTACATTTCATGTTGTCCTGCTTTTCCCTTAACCCCTCTTCCTTCTTTCTGAGCCTCTTTTCCTTTTCTCACTCATTATGGGTGTTTTTTTTCTACCTTGCCTTCCAGCTAGCTGATCTGATTCTCTGGTTCATTGAGCCTGCTTTTGATTCCTTGCACTGTGTTCCTCAGTTCAGAAATTGTATTATTCATTTTTCTCTTGGTCCTTGTTGATAGTTTTTGTTTCCTTTTTCATGTTGATATAGTTTGCAGTGAGTTCACTGTAGTTTCCATGTAGTTTTTGGTAATTCTCTGTGAGTTCATTGAGCTTCCTTATAAGCATTTCCTTGAACTCAATATCTGATAGTTGACTTGCCTCTATTTCATTTAGCATTCTTTCTGAGGCTTCTTCCTTTCCTTTCTTTTGGGTATTGTTTGTCTTCCCATTGTTTGTGAGACTCTTCTTGTTAGCCTCTGCTTCTTAAATTGATCTGTGCTGACTCCCTGGGTTTATGGTGTGAACTTCTATGGTAGAAGACCTGTGAGATTCAGTGGTGCCCACTCCTTGATCTCCTGAGGTCGCTGGTTTTGTACTCTTGTTTATGTTGGCTCTCTGTATGTCTTTGCATTTTGATTGTTGTTGGGTCTTTCTTTGGTGGCTCCTTCCCTCCAGGTGGTTAGCTGAGGTTCACTTCATCCACCACCTCTTGTCTTCTGTTGTGCAGGTGTGGATAGGTTGTGCTGAAGCTGGTTCTTCTGTGTGTACACGTTTTTGAGGGTTCTCTCTTGCTCTTTTCAGTTTGTTCTAAGTAATTTCTGCACCTTTAGCTGTATTTCCAGATAGGTCCTTGGTTTAGTTAGTGTAGCTTCCACTCCTTTCTTCACCTTCTTTTGTTGTTATCTATTGGTTGTTCCTTTGTTGGTGGGTTTCCTCTTCCAGCAGGTATCCTGGTGTTCATAGCTTCCACCTACTCAACTGATGTTCTCTACAATTCTTTCTATGTTCTCTACAATTTTTGGTCTCCAATCTTCATATATTGTGGGGTACTGTTTGTTATTTGCTTTGTTCCACAGATAGGCTAGGTGTTTCACCCTTGTGCAGGAGGAAGTGTATTCTGCTCCCACCTATCTTGCCACCATCTTGTAAATCCTTCTATACTATTCTTAACATCCCCTTATTTTCTACATACCAGTTACACTTCTTATTCTCTGTAACTTTTCCCCCATTCTTACCCCTCCCCCAGCCCGCTGATAACCCTTCATGTGATCTCCATTTCTGTGATTCTGTTCCTGTTCTAGTTGTTTGCTTAGTTTTTGTTTTTGCTTCAGTTATTGATAGTTGTGAATTGTTGTCATTTTACGGGTCATAGTTTTGATTTTCTATTTCTTAGATAAGTCCCTTCAACATTTCAACTGATAGTCTTATGGGAACTCCTCTGTAGGTAACTCTTTTCTTTCTGTTGCTGCTTTTAAGATTCTTTCATTATCTTTAATCTTGGGTAATTTAATTATGATGTATCTTGGTGTGTTTCTTTTTGGATCCAACTTGTTTGGGACTCTCTGAGCTTCCTTGAGTTTGTATTTCCTTCATCAGATTGGGGAATTTTTCTTTTATTATTTTTTCAAATAAGTTTTCAATGTCTTCCTCTTTGTCTTCTACTTCTGGCACTCCTATGGCTCAGATGTTGGGACGTTTAAAGATGTCCTGGAGATTACTAAGCCTCTTCTCATTTTTTAAATTCTTGTTTATTCATTCTGTTCTGGTTGAATGTTTTTTTCTTTCTTCTGGTCCACTCCATTGATTTGAGTCACCATTTCCTTCCCTTCACTGTTGGTTCCATGTATATTTTTCTTTATTTCACTTTGTGTAGCCTTCATTTCTTCCTTTATTTTGTGACTGTATTCAATCATTTCTGAGTATCCTGATTACAAGTGTTTTGAACTCTGCATCTAATAGGTAGGCTATGTCCTTGTTGCTTAGTTCTTTTTCTGGAGTTTTGATCTGCTTTTTCATTTCGGCCATATGTCTTTGTCTTGGCACACCTGTTACTTTGCAAGGTGCAGAGCCTTAGGTATTCACCAGGGTAACAACACTTTGCTGTGGCAGTGTATGTGGAAGAGGGGTCAGAGAGGGAACAATGCTGCTTGCTCAGCTCTCTGCTGGTTTTCAGTCACTCCCCCTGTTACCCACAAGTGACTGTGCTCTTCTGGTGCTGATTCTCAGGTGGGTGGCCTTGTGTACATTCTAGGATCCCATAAGCCCCTCCTGTAACCTTTTCTGTAATACTGCCAGTTTCTTCTGCTGCTGAAACCCCTACAAGTTTTTTACAGCCAGAGATTTTAAAGCTTTCTTTCCCAGTGATGGGAAATTAAATTGACATTAGAGCAGGAGAGAGAGAAACATCAGTCTGTTGTTCCTCTTATTTATGCATTCATTGGTTGATTCTTGTATGTGCCTGACCTGGAATTGAACCTGAAAGCTTGAAGTATCAGGATGATACTCTAACCAACTGAAATACCATGACAGGGCTATCATTTATGTTTTTCCTTTTGTTTTTAATTGTATTTTTTCCATTACAATTTATCCCCCTTATACTCTCTTCCACCTCCACCACGCCCTCCCCACTGAAATCATCATCGATTTTTTATGCCAGTTCAACTGCAGACCAAATTCTCACATATAAAAGGATTTTTGGAATACATTTTATTTAATTGGTCTATTTGTTCCTGTGCTAATGCTATACTCTTTTAATTAACATACCTTTGTAATGTCTTAATAGTTTTTTCAAAATTGTCTTAGTTATTTGTGAATTGTTGAACTTTAATATATATTTTTAGAATCAGTTTTTCAAATTCCACAGTAAAATCTTGCTAGAATTTTTATTGGTAATATTGAATGGTCAGTTACTACCTTTACATTAATTTGGAGAGATCTGACAAAGAATGGCGTTTTGTTCCATTTATTTTGTCTTCTATAAAGTTTTTAAATAAAGCTTTAGAGGATATATATACACATATGTGTGTGTGTGTGTGTGTATATATATATATATATATAGATATAGATATAGATATAGATATATGCACACACACACACATACACACCGTATTAGGAGATGGTAAAGTTCTATGAAGAATAACAAAATAGAGTAAGGTGATGGAGAGTGACCAGAGATCACAAGAGGATGAGATTGGCCTGTGATGGTCCCTTTAACAAGGATAACTGAGCAGAGACCCCGATTACATGGAACAATGAGTCCTATGGAAGACCCATGGTCACAACATTAAAGGTCAAGTGAATGGCCAGGGCAAACATCTTGAGATTGTGGGGGCTCCAGATAAAAAAAGATGGCCATGGTCACTGGGCAAGGAGAGGGATAGGAGATGAGGTTGGGAAGTCAGAGGCAGTTGCAGACTTTGAGACCATGGTCAGCACCAAATACTTCATATTTGACAGTTATGGGAAGCCTTTGAAAGTAAACTAAATTTATTAACTTTTGTAGTGGTTGCCCTAGAATTTGGGATGTACATTTACAACAATACTGGGGTGAACAACTTTGTACATGCCCTCATATAGATTTGTGTTTGTTTTTTGGGGGGCATATATCTCAGAGTGAGATTTCTGAGTCCAGGGTGAACATGGACTTAATTTCACTAAAGACAGGCAGACTGTTTGCTAACCAGCAGTGCATGACAGATACCATCTCTCTGTCTACTTGAACATTCAGTATCATCAAATTTCTGTTTTGCCAGTCTGATACACAAAAATTAGTATCTTGTTTTAATTTGCATTTCTTTGGTTATTAGTGAGCAAATGTTTTCTTTAGCTACTTAGATCCATCTCTTGCTCACTCACTACCTCACTTTCCCTTAATTACAAATTCCCTGTTAACTGCTTAGTTTTCTGATTTACTTGCTTTATTTTATGTATATCCTAGATGGTACTGACTTTAGGAAGTATTTTAGAAATATATAGGGTTTTTTTTTACCTTCTAGTATAGGGCCAAACACACACATATTGATTACATGCTACTTTATTATAAAATCTTTATAAGTTAATGCTTTAGGTTATTTTTTAAAATGTGTGTAAAGCTATGAATTTCATTTCAAAAGTAAAAATGGCAGTATAAAATATTTCTTTAAAAATGCTGTAGGTAAAGGGGAGGATATTGAATTTCACATGGTTGGCTTTTGACATTTCTCAGTACTTTTTTCTCAACCTATCACCCATTGGTTAACCTCACCTATATTATATATTTTTAATTTTTATTTATTTTTAAGTACATTTTATTATGTTATTACAGTTGTCCCATTTTTTCTCCCCTTTATTCCCCTCTGCCCTGTACCCCACCTCCCACCACCATTCCCCCACCTTAGTTCATATCCATGGGTCATACATGTAAGTTCTTTGACTTCTGCATTTCCCATACTATTCTTAACCACCCCCTGTCTATTTTCTACCTACCATTTACGCTTCTTATTCCCGGTACCTTTTCCCCTATTCTCCCTCCTCCCACTCCCCGCTGATAACCCTCCATGTGATCTCTATTTCTGTGAATCTGTTCC
>PVJI01012960.1:0-49461 GCA_004026765.1 Micronycteris hirsuta | reverse complement strand
TTTCTCTTGCTGCTTTTAAAATTCTCTCCTTATCTTTAATCTTGGGTAGTGTAATTATGATGTTCCTTGGTGTGTGCTTCCTTGGGTCCAACTTCTTTGGGACTCTCTGAGCCTCCTGGACTTCCTGGAAGTCTATTTCCTTTGCCAGATTGGAGAAGTTCTCCTTCATTATTTGTTCAAATAAGTTTTCAATTTCTTGATCTTTCTCTTCTCCTTCTGGCACCCCTATGGTTCGGGTGTTGGAATGTTTAAAAATGTCCTGGAGGTTCCTAAGCTTCTCCGCATTTTTCTGAATTCTTGTTTCTTCATTCTGTTCTGGTTGAATGTTTCTTTCTTCCTTCTGCTCCAACCATTGATTTGAGTCCTTGTTTCCTTCCCGTCACTGTTGGTTCCCTGTAGATTTTTATTTCACATAATGCAATGTTCATTGTTGCCTGGGTCTTTTTTATGCTGTTGAAGTACCCAGTGAGTTCCTGGAGCATCCTGATAACCAGTATTTTGAACTGTGTATCTGATAGGTTGGCTATCTCTTTGTCATTTAGCTGTATTTTTTCCGGAGCTTTGAACTGTTCTTTCATTTGGGCCATATTATTATTATTATTTTTTTTGTCTCAGCACACCTGTTACGTAGTAAGGGGAAGAGCCTTAGATGTTCCCAAGGCCAGGGCAACCCATGTTGTTGTGTTGTGGCACTGTATGTGGGGGAGTGATCTGAGAGGGAATAGTGCTGCTTGCTCTGCTCTCTGCCAGTTTTCAGTCTCTTCCCCCACGTCCCATGATCAAATTGGGTCTTTCTGTTGCTGATTCCTGGTGGGTGGGTTTGTATACATTCTAGGACCCTGTGGGTCTCTCCAACGAACTCTCCTGTGAGGCTGGGAGTTTCTCTTGCCACTGCCTCAACCTCCACAGATGTTTTCAGTCAGAGGCTTTGAGGATTTATTTCCCGGTGCTGGAATTATGGGTTGCACGGTCTGTCTTACTCCTCAGATGTTCCTCCTGGTTTATCTGGACATGAATGTGGGACTGCCCTGTCTGCAAGCCACTGCCTTGCTAGGTCTCATGCAGATTTTTTATGAAACATCAAATCACCCAGTGAACTCAGCCACCTTCTAGCCCAGATTTGATGCTGTATGACTTCCGGCTTTTCCCCAAACTAAAATCATCTTTGAAAGGGAAGAGATTTCAGGATGTTGATGAGATTCAGGAAACTATGATGAAGCAGCTGATGGTGACTCTAACAAAGGATTTTGCAGAGCATTTTGAACAATGGATGAGAAGCTGGAAGAACTGTGTGAAGTCCCAAGGTACCTACTTTGAAGGAGACTGAGGCATCATTGCCCTGTGTACAATGTTCCTTGCATCTTGTGTCTTTCAATAAATGTCTCTATTTTTCATAGCAGATGGCTGGATTCTTTCTGGACAAACCTAGGGTTTATTCCATTGTTGATCAGAGCTCTGTGCATTCTCCATATGTAATTGCCAAGGATGCAATTTCCTTCCCTTTAGCTCTTTCAGCTCTGTCTACAACTTCTTACTTTTATTTATTTTTCTCTTTATTAGTGGAGCAATGTGGAAGGCAAAATAATGGCCCCACAGAATCTGTGAATATGTAAGATTACTTGGCCAAAGAAAATTAGGTTGCATATAGAATGAAAGTTGCTAATCAGCTGACCTTAAAATAGGGAGATGATCCTGGATTATTTGGGTAAACCCAGTGCAATCACAAGGATCCTTCAATGTGGAAGAAGGACTCTGGAGAAGAGAGTCACAGATGTGACAACGGAGAGATCAGAATGAGGTGATGTGAGGATTCCCCCTTTTTATGGCTTTGAAGGAGGACAAAGGGCCATGAGCCAAGGTTTATGGGCAGTCTCTAGAAACTGGAAAAGAGATGGAAATGGATTCTTCCCTAGAGCTTCCAGAAATGAACATAGTTCTAATTTCTGCCCAGTGAGACCATGTTCAACTTCTACCCTATAAAACTGTGAGTTAAATTTTTGTTGTTCTAACCCACCAAGTTTGTGGCAATTTGTTACAGCAACAATGGAAAACTAATATAAGCAATGTCCAGTTTTCTTTCCTGTGTCAGAACTGGAGATCAAATTCTAGTTAGTATGCATCATAGGGGAAGATGATGTAAAAGAGTTGTAAACTACGTGTTTAGTCACATTGAATTCCAGTTATAGCTGGCCCCGTCCCCAGCCTGTTGATGAAGTCTCCTATGAACAATAAAATCAGACATTTGATTAGAGCACTTAGATACTAGTTCTTCAATGATAGTTAAAGAGGTTCTTTTATTCAGGTATTGTTAGGCGTGTTAATTGATTATGCCACAACTACCATTTCTGGAGCACTTACAATATGCTAGGCACTGAGCTGAATATTATGAGTACCTTTTACAATTTAACTCCTATAAAGAACCTGTAAGGTAGGCACCAATATTCCATTTTGTGTATGAGAAAAATAAGATTCAGAATCCAAAGTCCCACAGCTAAGGTGTGGCCGAACTGGGAATTAAGTTCTGCTCGTTTAATTCTAGAACTTGAGCTTTAATGCTCTTCATTATACAGTGGGTCCTCAAATAGCATTGTTTTATTCAACATTGTTTCAGCGTAATGTCGATGAGAAAAAAAGTGGAGTCCCAATTGGGGCCATTTTCTGTTTGGAGTTTGCACATTCTCCCCATGTCTGCATGGGTTTTCTCCAGGGAACTGGGGTTTCCTAAGATGCACATGTGAGGTAAACTGGCCTGTCTAAATTGTCCCAGAGGGCGCGTGTGTGTGTACATGTGTGTGTGAGTTTGCCCTGTGATGGAAGGGTGCCTTGTCTTGGATGAAGTCCTGGTTGCCAGGAGAGGCTTTGGTCACTCATGACCCTGAACTGAATTCACCAGGTTGGACAAGAATGATCTGACTTGTTTTTATTCATCTTTCATAAATAAACATGTAGCTCACATTTTTTGCAGTGTTTAATGTTGGAATGTTTTGCATCTGTATTTAGAATTTTGGTGATGCTTTTGTGAACAGAAGTATGCCATAGGAACTTAACTCTTAGTATATCAGTTAGCCTATTGACCATGTTAAGTGAGGACTCGCTGTGTTCACATCCAGGAAAGGTGGTGTGTTCCTATGAACAGACCACTGCATCCAGAAACGGCTTCTCTACAGAGGAGAGAACAGCATAGAAGGAAGAACTTGGCATTTAGAGTCAGTCACACTCATTTTAGGTTCCAATTCTGCCTTTCATTAGTTGGAAACTGGACCTTGATGGCTCTGAAATTGAATTTTTCATCTTCAAAATTCAAATGACTTTCCCTACTACTCCTCACCTCATCCTGCAATGTTTTATGAACTGAAGATGGTCTGGAAAATGCCATCTTGGTTGATGGTCACAGTTCTTATTCCTCTCTTGAATGCAAATAGTTATTAAATCTGTATGATTATTTAACAATCTGTATAATTGTTTTAAGGTTACCACAATATTCTAGTTCTTGCTTCTGATTGCTTTGTATTTTGGAACTACAGATGTTGCTTTTGGGTTCATCTGTTTGTGGTTTTGATTTCATTTTTTCTCTTATAAGTTTAAAACAATTAAAGTTCTTGCTGCAGTACTAGGTTCAGGGATAATCAATGACTACTATCTCTCCTCAGGAAACCTAACATTACATGAAGTGGGTTTAGGGGTGGAGTTTAGCATGCAACACACTCATTTGATGTAACAGAGAATTATGGCAGAAAAGTACAAAGTGTCAGAGAAAAGAGAGAACAAACCTTGTTGGGGGTGGTCCTGGAAAGATTTGATAATGGAGTTGGTACCTGAGCTGAGCACTGAAGGATTTATAGTCTTTGCAAAGGCAGAAGTGCTTCACAAGGGGATGGGGCAGAAGAGATGACAGGATCTAAAGTATGGGAGGAATCAAAAGTTCTCAAGGCTAATGGGAGATGAGGGTCAAGTTCTGGGCTAGGAGGATAATAAGACTGAGGAGTTAAGCCTTGGCTGGTGCTTAGGGAAGCAGCGCCCGGTGGGGATGTGAGGACAAGCTGGAGTGGCGGCGGAGGTGAAGTAGTGTGAATGAGGGTGAGAAGGATGAAGGGGAAACCAGTCAAGATGCTTCTATTTCAGTTTAGACCAGTATTTCTCCTCCTTTTTTTCTTCCTTTCCCATGAACGTATGATTTATTTCCTTTGGATAAATATCTAGAAGTGAAATGGCTGCATCATATGGTAGAGGTATATTTAATTTTGTAGTAAATTAACAAATAGTATTACAAAGTGCTGCAAAGTTTGCTTTTCTTGCCAGATGTATGAGAGTTTGAGTTCTGCACATCCTTGTGAACACTTACAGTGGTCAGTCTTTTTAACTTCTTCACTCTCACAGGTGCCTAATGGCATCTCATTCTTGTTTTGATTTTCATTTCCCTAATGACTAACGCTGAGCATCTTTTCATGTGGTTATACGCCATCATATACCTTCCTTAGTGAGGTGTCTGTTTAAATTTCTTTTTTTGCCTTTTTAAATTGGGTTGTTTGCTTGTGCTGTTTTGAGAGTTCTTTTTTAAAAAAGTATATTTTATTGATTATGCTATTACAATTGTCCCATTTTTTTCTCCCCTTTATGCCCTTCCACCCTGCAACCCCCTTCCCTCCAGCGTTCTCCCACCTTAGTTCACCTAGATTGCTCTACCAGCAAAGTTTTCATTTAGAATGGCAGGGCAGATAAACTGCTTCCCAGATAAGGTAAATTTAAAGGTGTTCATAATCAGCAAGCTCTTATTATGTGAAATGTTAAAAGGGCTTATCTAAGAAAAAGAAGATCAAAACTATGAACAGTAAAATGACAACAAACTAACAACTATCAGCAACTGAGCCTAAAGAACAAAAACAAACTAAGCAAACAACCAGAACAGGAACAGAATCATAGAAATGGAGATCACATGGACGGTTATCAGCTGGGAGGGTGAGGGGGAAGATAGGGGAAGAAAGGTACAGGGCATAAGGAGCATAATTGGCAGGTACAAAACAAACAGGGGGAGGTTAAGAATAGTACGGAAAATGGAGAAGCCAAAGAACTTACATGTACGGCCTATGGGCATCTCCTCCTTTTTCTCATCATTGCTCCCCTAAGAAGCCTTTTTAGACCCTCCCCCTAACCACCTCGTCCATGACACTTTTAATACTACAGATATACTGTCTCTCTGTTGATATACTGTATGCATATTTGTGCTTTAAATATAAAAATATTTTTTGAAAAATATTTTTTGGGTCTTGGGGGGATTCTTCCATCCCCTCTAAGATCAGTTTTCACCCCCTTGGGGTGGGGCCTGTTGGGAATGCATGGTATAGCAGAGGGGAGGGGCATCTGAGTTAGAGTTAGGGGACCTGGAAGGTGAACAGAAATGGGAGGGCTTCAAGGAAATACAGGTGACAACACTTGCAAGAGGGAAGGATGTGGAGAGAAGATAGAAGAGGACATTGGGGAGAACACTCATGCATGACATGACACACTTCCCTCTCTCTACATTTACTCTGGGTGTGGTGACCTTCCTTCTTAGGAGGCTGCGGGTGGGTACTCAACTCAGCCAGGAAACTGACAGGTAATTCCTAGAGTCTGCAGACCTCCACTGTTCTGCTTTTGCAAAGAGAGGGATGGCTGTGCCTATCCCACATACCTACTTATTGATTCTGCCTCATTTTGTAGTCATGGGCTAGGCTAATGGCCAAGGTTTTTGGAGGACTTTTTTGAACAATTAGTCAGAGTTCAGTTTTCTTCCAAGCCCAGAGGGAATCTTACCTGGAACTAGCTCAGGTCTCTGCTTGGAAGGAGTGCCCTGCCTCACACTATAGGAGAGGGCATTTGTGGCAATTTCTCATGGGCCCTGCTTGTGCTGGGGTGTAGATGACTAAATGATACCTTTGCTATCCTATCCTTGATCTAGAATGCTCTTAGAACATGGAAACTTACCCACGCTAATAAAAATAAAGTGTTGGAATGGAGCACATTAGAATGTGTGTTTTAATTATTTGGATTGAGGGAGAGAGGCAGCAGATTGTTTTCTGGGTTTTTTTTTTTTTTTTCATACATGATGTTGCAGCTCTAGTAGGTACACAGGTTTGTAGGGTAATTAACCAGAAAATGTTCTCAACAATAGGAAAATTACTGGTGTGGGAGAGAAATTCACCATAAATCTAAGGTAGACTTAATTGAACTTGAATGCAGGAAGCATTTCTTGTACATTTCATTTAAAGCTGATCCTCTATACTTCTGAATTTAGGTAATTCAATTGTTTTGTTAGTGAGAAAATGTGGTGTGCTATGGTATATAAGAAGCTTGTTAGACTAAGTGTTGAAGATCTGGTTTCTCCTTCTGGCTTTATCATTCACCAGCTATTTGATTTTGCATTCAGGCATACACATTTTCCACTTTTAAACAAGACCCCAGGACTTTTTCTACCTGCCACACTGATTGTGGTAGGACTTAAGTGGACAGAGGCTGGGTAGGGGTCAAAGGGAACTTTTCTTTTGATTAAGTTTCCTCCAAGGCCCCCAAAGCCAAAAACAACCAGGACCAAACCAGTGCTCTTGAGCCTTCGTAACAGGGTGTGCAGGCAGCTTTGGAGTATAGAAGGGAAGGCTGGGGAATTGGAGAGCCCGACGGAACTTCTTTGGTCAGGGTTGTTGACAGGCTGGACATTTCTCCCGCTAATGGTGGAGGCAGGAAGTCCCCCAAGTATAGAGGTAGTCAAGAGAACCACCCAGAAAACTTCACCCATGCTCTTTGGAGTTTGAGGCTAGTATTTTATTTACACCTGAACTAAATATAGGCTGTGGCTAAAGCTGCCCCAATGGCAGAGAAAGAAGACAGGGCTGACATGGGAGAGATCCGGGTTCTCACTGTGGGCACAAAGGTACATGCTTCCCTGAGCCAGTTGAGGAGCCTGTTGAAGGTGCCAGCCCTGAGGAGGCCAGGACTGAAGGCTGGATGCCAGGGGCTGAGGGGGTGATAAGGGGGTGATCGCTCACCTGCTCTGCCCAGAGCTGCCTGGGTTATGCTCAGTGAATGGCATTCCCTTTCACTCTCAAAAACAAATGTCACTGTTCAAGAAAGGTATCTCAGAGATTAGAGAATTGCAAATGGGGGTTCCCAGTGAGAGGTCTCAGTGGGAAGTACTCAGTATTTGGATATTGGGCACTCCACGGGATCAAATTCCAGATCACAAATGTCCCCATGAAGAAAAGTGATAACCGTCGAGTCTATCACCTGCATCAGTTGGAGGTCCACCAGAGAACCAATGCCAGCAGGAGATATATAATAAGGGGCACATTGCAAAGACTTGGTTTGCCCAGTTTGAGGGACTCGCTAGCATGGACTCTTGGCGAGGGCTAAAGCTAAAGTCCACAGCAAAGTTTTTCTTCTGCTGGAAAACCTCAGCGCTACTTTTTTTTCTCCTTTTCATTGAATTTATTGGGGTGACACTGGTTAACAAAATTATACAGGTTTCAGGTGCACAGTTCTACAACATGTCATCTGTACACTGTATTGTGTGTTCACTAGCCCAAGTCAAGTCTCCTCTCATTACCATTCATTCCCTCCATATTTTCCTCCACTTCCCCCACCCCCCAACAATCACACGCTGTTGTCTGTGTCCATGAATTCTCTCCCTTTTTATCCTCAATCTCAACAGCCCCTATCCAGCTCCCTCCCCCCCGACAGTTGTCAGCCCTCTTTCTATCTATGAGTCTGTCTCTATTTTGCTTATTATTTCAGTTTGTTCATTAGATTACATGTATAAGTGAAATCATAGGGTACTTGTCTTTCTCGGACTGACTTATTTCACTTAGCATAATGCTCTCCGGGTCCATCCGTGCTGTCTCAAAAGCTAAAATTTTCTTCTTTTTTATAGCTGAGTAGTATTCCATTGTGTAAATGTCCCACAGCTTTTTTATTCACTAATCTACTGATGGACACTTGGGCTACTTCCAAATTTTGACTATTGTGAATAACACTGAGAAAAGAGAACCCTTGTGCACTGCTGGTAGGAATGCAGTTGGTACAGCCACTGTGGAAAGCTGTATGGAGATACCTCAAAAAAATTAAAAATGGATCTGCCTAATGACCCAGCAGTTTCACTTCTGGGCATTTATCAGGAGAAACCCAAAACACTAATTTGAAAGAATATATGCATTCCTATGAGTCCTGACTCCTTTTTATTGGAAAATGGTACATAGAAACCAAGATCTGGCTTCTGGGTGTGTTTGAATTGCTACAAGAGTGTCATTACTCCTAGGTTTTCTCAGCAGGCAGAACTAAGAAACATATATACACACATACATTTATATTTTGGTATCTATCCACATACATGTAAGTTCATAAATTCATACCTCTGATTCCAGTCTGACACACAAATTCAGTTTATTCTCTACCTTTCCCTTAACTTCTTCCTTCATCAGTGAGAAATCTGGCTTTCGTTATCTAGAATATATTTACTTATCAAAGAATAGAGTAAATAGTTGCGGATTTATGCTATATGAAAAACCTTTCTAGCTAAAGCTTTCACACTACTCTCCGCGTGGCAGGACTTCTCAGCCTCCCTTTCCCACACACGTTGCACATGCAAGAGCCTCTGGTTCCTCCTCTTTCTCACTGACCCTCCCACCTGGCAGCCTCCTACCTTTCGGCGTGTTGAAAGCTGTAATATAGTTTATGGCATGGGCCACAGCACAGCTGCCTGGCATCCCTACATGCTGTCCTGATAAAAAGAAATGTTGTCACTTTGTGTCTGAAAAAGGTCAGATATAAGGAGGGGCTCTCACTACGGTCATCACTCAGATTTAACCACACATCAGTGGGAGACTCTGTTTTCGTTCCCTGACTTGCCCATGCTACCAGACAAACCCGTGGCAGGAGCTGAGGTAGAGGGTAGAGGTCCAGCGCGCCTCCTGGTGGGTTTCATATAGCTGTTAGTAACATTTTGTTAGAAATGCCCTCTACCCAGGCATGACTGGAGCTGCCAAGGTAAGCCAGGACTGTTCTGAGTGAACTGCTGTAAGATCAGTCTAATAATAGGACCTTTCTCTCCTAATTCTCACCTCACTCCATTCTTGGAGCGGCCACAGGGAGCAGAGGGAGGGGAGAGTGGAGAGAGAAAGAGCAAGGTAAAAAAAGTCACGCAGAACTCATCACATCTTTTTCATCTCTTCAGACTTCCAAGCTTAAACCAGCTTGGAAGCCCAAGATGAAGAAAGGGAGATATTTTAAATTAGATGAGATCTTGGCATTTTGATTTCACATTTAACTGGCTTTCTGAAACTTGAAAAATTGCTAAGAACGTTATGCAGTTTTCCTGGTATTTTCTCTATGGAGAGAAAAGTGATTTGACAAAATCTGGTTGAAAGTGTTTTGCAAATGATAATGAGCAACATGCCCTATTTCCTTATTCTAAGACACTTCCTCCTTTCCTCAAATATATATGCAGTGTGTATATATATTTTTCTTAAATTGGGATGCATCTTAACATCAGTTAGTATATTTGTGTAGGTGATTTCATCCTTCCTTCCTTCCTTCCTCCCTTTCTCCCTTCCTCCCTCCCTCCCTCCCTCCTTTATTTCCTTCTGAATAGCTGCTATTATTAAATTCATAATGTATCTTACAATCAGAACAGAGGAATTGCTGCAGTTTCTACTGTGTAACCCAGTATTTCTGCTTTGAGTATGAGATTTTCCCAATGGAGAGTGCTTCTTAAGAATATATGTTGAAACATAAAAGTGTTTCCTAATTTCTTTTGTACTGCCAGGCTATCAATCTCATACCAAGCTAAGAAATGGAAAGCTACGTTTCTTTATCTTTGGACTTATCTAAAGACAGATTTTATCTTTTACCCAAAACTCTTTGCTGTAATGTATTTTCCTTTTTCAGTATGGCCCCAGAAAGAAAAAGAGCAGGTCATATCTGCAGGAAAATTGGAACCAAACCAACTACCTATCTATTAACTTTGCTTTTTCTGGTTTTCTTCTACTTCTTCTTTTTTTCTTAAGAAACTTTTTTTTTTTTGTACAGTGAATGACAGGATCAGATTGAAGTTCTTCAAATCTGAAAGACAAAACAAAACAATTACAATGACAACCACCACAAAATATTCTCATTTTGGACAAGCTACATATTTCATACAAGTTTCTAATTTATGTGATTTTGAAAAAGAGATTTAGAGAGTCCTGAAAAGGTGGAGTTTCTAATGGAAAGGCTGACAGATTCTTAACTGCAAGCATGTTGCCAGGCGCCACCATAATAAAAGGTGGCAAGCGTCCAGGAGTGCTCGTGGCTGCATGCCTGAACTTTATTAAACATCTAACTATAGTTTGCAGGCTCTGGCCAGCTTGTAACTTATTTCTGGCTGACACATTCCAGCTCATAATTAGTGTAGTACTTATGTGGTCCTCACTTTTTAATTCTTTTCCTGTAAAACAGGACGGTTTCAAGAGACAAAGATGCACCTCACTTGGCAACTGCGGAAATCCATGAGGTGGCTTCTCTGGGCCCTTACGCTGGCTGCGACCTATGGAGGAGGGAATTAAGATGAGCTTTCTTCTGTCTTTTCCCCAAAACAGCATTGAGATTCCCAGATTGTATTTCAGGCTCTCTCGTCAGTCTCTTTCCTTATAAAGTCTTGTATTTATAGAAAATTGACCACTGCTCTTTTTCGATCTTACTCTTTATGGACAAATGTAGAAGGGAGCAGCTTGTCAAATGGAATGATCGGAATGTACACAGATCGAACATTTCAGTAATGGGTCTGCAACTAGCACAGGTGACATTTGTCATTATTTCCTGCAACTGCTGTTGTGGATTAGTAGTGTGTGTGCAGGCATGCGTACAGGCATATGTTTAGTGGAGGTGGAACTACATTTCCCAGAATTCTCCACCTGCATAGCTCCAGGTTGGCAAGAGCCACAGTTGTGGGAGGCAGAGGTGACCTGCTGCTGTGCTTTTCTCAACCCCAGAAGCTTGGTGCTGAGCTTTGGTGCTGCTGCCGCTCTCACATGTGGCTGCTCATTTGCCTGGATTACCCTTCAGCTTCTTCAACTTCTGGGCCAAGTGTGTATTTCAGCCTGTAGCAAAAGGCACCAGAGTCACATCATTTAATTTGAATTTTTGGAGAGATCAGTGAGGATTTCAGTCCATACTCATGGGTGGCAGATCATTGCCAGGGTTCCAGTTTGTCCTTCTCTCTCCCACTTCACCTTCATTTTTCTTTTTCAGCTCCTTTCCCTGCTGACTTTAGAGCCAGTGCCATACACAACGACAGCCTGATGGGAACTATTTAATAATTCCTCATAATTGTGCATGGTCAAATTTCAATAACAAGCCCCTTGTTTTAAATCACTCCTGGCAATTCTGCCCCTCCGATCACACTTTGCCTGATACAGTTGCATAGCTCTTAGCAAGCTGGCTCTAGAAGAGTGTCCATGAAGTAGTCAATCAATTTTTGTTCCTGAGGTGGACAGAACAGGCTTTTTTTATTCTGCTTACAGCTGAGGAAACTGTGGGCAGAGACTCAGTGACCTGACATGGTCAGGGAATAGCAGAGACAGGATTTAAACTCAGGCCTTTGAGACCATACCCAGTCAGCCCCGAGTGGGAACCGTACATGAGATGAAGGAAAAGAGGTAACATATTGAAAAGTGCTCAGTGTTACAGGAAATCAGGGTCACAAAATAAGATGCCACTTTCTATCCACCTGTTTTTTTTTAGGTTTGATATGAGCAGGAGTCCTCTCCAGGATAGAAGGGATCTCTCATGAATTCCTGGTATTGACAAGGGTAGCTACTTTGGAGAATACTTTGGTATTTACTAAAATGTAAAGGGTTCATATCCATGACCAAGCAGATTCGTTTTGCACTACCTACCCTAGCGTACATTTCCATGTGTGCACAAGGAGGCATTGCCAGCGAAGTTCAGCAGGATAAATGACGGTTCATTAATATGGGTCTGACTGAAAGCATGATGATACCTCCACCGCACGAAGTGAGGTAGATCTCTACGCACTGATGTTGGAAGGTCTTCATGGTGTATTGTGGAATGAACAAGAAGCAAATCACAGAATGAGATGTTTAATAGAGCACAAGTTACGTGAAAATATATAAATAAAACAGAGCCATACACTTTCCACGAGAAAATATATGTAAGTAAAAGTATTTTTAAGAATTGGCAAGTTAATAATAGCGATTGGGAGAAATAGGGAGGAAACTGGGATTGGGAGTGACACAGCTGAGTTTAATTTATGATGCTTAATTCTTCTTACAAAGAAAATATATTCACCCTGGCTGGCGTAGCTCAGTGGATTGAGCACGGGCTGGGAACCAGAGGGTCACGGTTCGATTCCCAGTCAGGGCACATGCCTGGGTTGCGGGCCAGGTCCCCATGAGGACCATGTGAGAGGCAACCATACATTGCTGTTTCTCTCCCTCTCTTTCTCCCTCCCTTCCCCTCTCTCTAAAAATAAATAAAAAAAATAAAATCTTTACAAAAAAAGAGAAAACATATTCATGTATTATTTGCAAAGTTTATTTTTAGTTTAAAAATAAAGATGATGTGTCTGAAAGAAGAGTTAGAAGCCTCACTGAGGAATGGTATGTTTGAAATAATTTAGTACACACTTTTCATTTTATACACAAGGAAATTGGGGCTCAGAGACATGCAGTGATTGTCTAAAGGCAGAAACCAATGAAATTTTGAAACTGAATTGTCCCAGAAAATTTGCTAATAGAGCTTCTGACATTTTTGATCAATAATCTCTGAAATACTTTGATGAAACCAGAGTTTATTCAGGGCCACTATTGTGAGGACCGTGAGCAAATGCGGTCCGGCTTCAGTGTCCATGCGTTGGTCTATTAACCATGTCGCCCAAGGACCCTGTTAAGATCATGCCAACACCACACTGTCATCTCTGAGTCATACAATCCACTGCTAAATCTAGAATTTTTACTAATGTCTTCAACCTTCATTGCCTCTGTAACGTCACTTTCTGTGTAGCATGTTCAAAAATCTTTGGTGTGTGCCCTTCTTCAAGGTGGGCCATATTTGCAATATCCCTGGAGGACAGAACAAAGCCATTCTTTAAATCAGCAGAAATATGCTTTTGGTAAATTCTGAGTTCAGGTGTTCTGATGCCCCAGGAAGGAGAACATCTGGGTCTGTTTGTACAAATATAACTGCATCTGGACTTCTCAAAGTTGGGAAATTGTGCAGAGCAGTTCTGTAGGTTATAAGTCTCTTTGGCCCATGCCTAATTTCAGTCAGCTTGCATGGATTTTCTTGATAAATAGAATATAATAGTGTCCTAACTTTCACTCTTTATTTAAGTCCTATGTATTTTATCCCTAATTTTAAGGTCTTAATCCCTGGTCCTCGCCCATCTCTCTACCTTAGGTACTCCACTATGATCACTGGAGTGACCACATTTGCATTACAATCTTCTACTTTGTGTTTTCCTCCTTCATTCTGTTGTGAGCAGAGGGAGAGTGTGAGCAGCGGGGGCTGGCGGGAACCAGGCTGAGACATGAGTCCTCCCTTTGACTACCTTCTCTGTGGGTCTCTGGATCTTCTATTACTGTCTTTGCCACACTATCTGTTTATCATAATTCCAACACCAACCACACAGTATGGTATCTGAACACTTCCGTTCAGAGATAATGACTTTTCTTATTGCTTCCCCTTCCCCTCCTACCTCCCCCTTACCCAGCAGCCTCCCCATCTGGCACAGCAAAGTCTTCCCAGGGCTACCATTTCCTCCTCTACCATCCTTTCTTCAAGGAGAGTGAAAACCCTCGTGACTGCCTCCAGAAGCAATTATACTCCTCTCCTTTGAATCTGAGTCCTTCTCCTCAAACATGGCTCCATAACGCAGAACTACAAGCACTCTAGCGATTGCAGCTGCCTACAGTACTCATAAAATGTTTTATTCCATTACAGATTTTCATAACTTTCACTCTTCTCCCCAGCAAATATAAATGCTTGTTTTTTCCCTGTGCCTTGATACGCAAGGGTATGGTATTATATACGACGTGCCGTTTTTATCCTCTGAAAATTAGGAGAAGAGGACGTTCAGGGCCTTCATTTCATCACTTTGCTAAATCTCAGATGAGCCAGGATCTGAGGTCGTTCAGCAACCAGTGTCCCCTCCGAGTCTTATTAGTTTTAAGCTGACATTTCCAAGCTTTGGTTCAACAAGTATCAACACACACCACAGATGTTACTCGTATTCTTTGACCCACTAAAAAGAAAATACCCAAGCCTACCGTGTTACTGGAACCGAAGTAAACATCGGTGACAAGTATGGAAGGACTGAGTGGCCTGTTGGTTTACTGTTTTTCCATTCCAGGCTCCTGCTGTGAATCATGTGAATCATCTAACATGAAAATGTCATGCTCCCCATGAGGCTTCTCCGCTATTATCCAGTGAGTTTTGCCTTCACAGTTTTATGTTTTATGTGACTGTGTGTGTGTGTGTGATTTCCTCCGATCTTTATTGAGGTGTAACTGACAAGTAAAACTTGTATGCATTTAAAGGATACAACTTGACATTCGGATGCCCATGTACATTGTGGAATAATCACCACAAGCTAAGCTAAGGAGCATACTCATCACCATTTTCTTTTTCTTTTTCTCATGGTGAAAACACTTAAGATCTACCTTCTTAGCAAATCTCCAGTATTCAGCAGTATTAACTGTAGGTTACATTGCTGTACATTCGACCCCTAGACCTGCAACTTTTACCAACATGTCCCCCACCCATGCCCTTGGCAGTCACTGTTCTACTCTCTGCGTCTATGAGTTTGACTATTTTAGATTTCATATATAAGTGAAGTCACACAGTATTTGTTTTTCTGCGCCTGGCTTATTTCACTCAGCATAATGTTCTTTAGGTTCATCATGTTGTTGTAAATGGCAGAATTTCCTTCTCTTTTTAAACAGCTGAATTATATTCTATCATTTAGTGACTGTCAAGGGCTCCATTGCTCAATTCTTGGACTTTTTTTTTTTTTTTTTGGAAAATGGGGCTCCTGATCTCTATGTATTCACCTTGGTTTTCTGAGGCTTGATTCACAATATTCACAAGAAAGAAAAATTCCATCAATGATGTGAATGGGTACAATATTCTGCAGGGAGATGTTGGGGAAAGAAGAAAGTTATTGACATTTGATCAGAAGTAGCTATTCTATAGCTAATTAAAATAATTTAAAGTGTATGAACTTATCCTGTATGCTAGGTATTTTGGGAATAAAACCCATGAATGAACAGTGGTCCTATTCCCAGTGAGGGGAAGTTTACACGCACTTGATGAACATCAGTAGCACCAGGTTGTCTTACCACACTGCTGGGTTCTGTACTGCTGGTGGCATCAAGGAACTCGGCCATGCTGGGCAGGAGAGCTGGCAGGACAAAGAATCTCTATGCTGCACTCACAAGCTCAAGCTGAATTCAGAATCCCCTCATTCTCAAGATGACTGTATGGGCTGATATTCTCTCTGTAAATATGTTCTAAATGGAGATGAGAGAAATGAATCAATTAGATTTAGAAGATTTCATATTTCATACTATACTTCCTGAAGGGTAATAAATCTCTTATAACTAATGCAATGAATAATATAAAAGGCACCAGCATTACATTTTATTTGTCTGAGTTCATGTGAGTTGACTTTTGTTGATTAATTAAGGGAAAATAATCTTCTGGTCTTGCCTGAATTGCCTGGATATTTTAGGGAGTGATCTAACTTTCCATTTCATTTCATGCTCTGCACATGTGGCATCGACAAACTATACATACATATTCTCTGCAGTAAAAACTCTGTGAGTGCTTGGATTTTAAGGGACCCTGAGCTTTAGGAGTCAGAGCTTGGTTTTGAGCCTGGGCCTGCCACTTAGTAGGCAGATAGCCTTGGAGAAGCGACTGATTGACTGGCTCCTCTGACTAAGAAGGAAGTGTTGGTTTAGATGACCTCTAAGTTCATGTTATAAGATCTTGGGATATTCTTTATGAACCCAGGAATTTTTTTCTCTCTCCTTAATTTAAAGAAAAGAAAGGCTGACTAGTGAACATAAATGATATTTATTTGTCAATTTAATGAAATAGGTAAATTACTTTTTGTTTGTTTCAGTGACTTTTCCAAGGGGGGCTAAGACTTGTTCAACAAGGGGTTTCACCCATCCTGATAAAGTGCATGAAGAGAGGAGAGGGTAGGATCGTCTAGGAGAGGAGAAGGAGGAGTTTAGATGTGTTTGTTGAGTAAGCCAAATTTGTAGGAAACTTGGTCTAAATCCTAGATACCATTTTCAGCCTACAGTCAGAGAATGTGCTGAAGAGTTGAAACTGGCAACTCAACCCAATAGAGAATTTCACAAGGAAATGTCTCATGTGCTGAAGTCAGATATAACACTCTTTCACAATTTAATGATGTGGAGATTGAAGCCAAATTTATATGCAGAACATATAATAGGGCCCAAAGCTAAAGGAAAGGGAAATACTGCCCCAAAATAGACTTGTGAAATATTACTATCTCTGAATACAAGCAGGCCCAAACGCATTTGGTTTGGAATGAGCTAAAAATATCTTGGGATCTTTTGAGTCATCGTCATTTCCTTCACACGTTGATAAAAATTCTATAAACAGGGGGATGTCATCCAGTCTGATGAGTGCACCAAACATTGCTAATTTTAATTAGCAAATTCAGTTGTCCTTTAGAAAGAATTCTATCCAAAGACACTGTCCCTGAGAGAGATATTAAGAACCTAAGGAGAGCTGAGGGGATGCAGACCAAGGTTGGCTTTTCTAATCCATTGCGTGGGTCAGTGACAACTGGTTTAGAGCCTGGAATTTCACCTTCGCGCCTCCCAAATATTTTCTGCACTGTCTGTTCACAGATTCCTGAAATTTCTTCCCCAATGACTTCCTTTCCTTTTACGATTTAAAAATGGGATATGAGAGACAAGTATTTCTATAGATGTAGCACCTTGACTGAAGTTGTTAGTAAAGAGTAAATGGCTCATAGAAAAAGTTGTTCCCAAAGAGGGAGTTTCAGTGGGATAGCTGGAGAAAGTCCTGTGAAGCAGGCACAGGCCACCCGGGAGCGTGGAGGAGATGCAGCACAGAGCAAGGCTGGAGCTGGCTTGCAGACAGACAAGTGTTACTTATTTTGCTTTTTGCATAAAACTTAATTTTAGCGAATGTAGGAAATTTAGATAATTACTAGGTTTTTTTCAAAATCTGGCTCTTCATTACTGACTTTTAAGGCTGAGAATGGTCAAGAGAGTGTTTGCGGAGGAAATAGGCTTGGGCTGGTTATTCAAGGAAGGGGAGTTTAGGAAAGGAGCCCACGAGTCAGAAGCTGGTGCCTTCCTTCAGCTCTTTCTTAGTTTTTCTAATCAGCAGGACTCTCTCTTCTCGCCTTAGCTTGAGTGTACTTAATTTATCTGGCACTCCCATGCTAAGTGTATGTGTGCTCACACATATGTGAGTGTGTGCATACATTCAAAAGTGTGTGTATGAATGTGTGTGTGGGGGGTATGATAAAGCACTCTATACTCTTTGGAACTAAATGATATTTTGGAGGAGCTTACTAATTTTTCAACTCTACTAGTTGCTGTATGGCTTTGTAACATGGTCTCAACTCTTTGGGGGTGAACATTTTCATTTGATCTTAAGCGTTTGTCATATTGGTCCTGCAGACAAATGTCTGTAGAATCTTCATAGTAGTGGTATGTACCCAACTCAGTTCATCATTTACTGAGGACCTCCTCTATGCCAAGTGCTGAGTGAGGCAGTCTGAATAAAATGGGGTAATTTGCGTGACTCGCCTTCAAGGAGCGCTCCTGCAACCCAATGAAGCTTTGCGTGTCAGCTTATTCTGCACTTTCAAAATCTGACATACGCTTTATGTTAGGTCCTTCCGCTTCCTAAAAGACCAGTTGCATATTAGCTTACTCACGTACAACCAGGCTCACAACCTAATCCAGAGAAATTCCACACTGTTTTCAATTAGCTGCATCGCAAAGACAGCATGCAAAAGTCGGAGGTACTGGAGTCAAGAGCTGGGTTTTATTATCATTCTCAAGTGGTCATGGATAGGTGGAGCCTTTGAAAAGACACAGAAAAGAAAGCACTTCGATGATAAAGTCTCAGGAATAAAAATCCAAGAGGAGAAATAAATGGGGAAGGCATCCTGGGGAGATAAATAGTACTTTCTACTGTGTTTGCTTCCAGGCAGGTTCCTGTTTTACTGCTTATAGTAGTAATCTCTGTGAGAAATTTCAGTCTTGAAGAAATGGCTTGTGGAATAAGTCTGTTTTGTGAAATGCCACATCCTTGGCATCTGCATGCTGGGGGAGGGGGCTGAGTGGCCCCTCAGGGGCACGGTATTCTTTTATTTGCCGAAAACATGGTCTCTTTCCTCCTCCAATTTTCCCAGGAGCTTTCCTTTAGCAAATATGTTCTTAAGCACCAAATGATATACCTGGAACTATGGTAAGTAAAGGTGATACAATGGCGAGCAAGATATGAGCAAGAAAAACAGAAGGTAAATGATCACCAAGTAATTCACTGATTTTACTTGCAATAAATATTAATGAATGTTATGAAGGAAAAATACCCAGAAGTACATATTTTGGCACTGTAGTATGACGATGGAAATGCCCCCGTGTCCTGAGTTCCAGACCTGGGTTTGTCTGCACTGACTGTGACCAGGATTTGGTCATGATGAACTTGAACAAGAAGGACTCCAGCCCCTGCTGGACCTTTGGACCTGCGTTCTTCTCCATCTCCATCTTCTTCGGTCACTCCCACCTTTCTCCTCTTAGTCCTGCACAGACTGTGACCTCCTTCAGGTCAGGGACCATGGTCTCCTCTCTGAGTACCAATGCTCTACACAGTGAATGGTACACAGCAAGTGCCAAATAATATTGGTTTAATTGAACTGCACACCCCTTGCTGCTTCTCTACTTCCAAATACAGGCTTCAGCTGGGCGAAGGGCCTGAGGTTCTTACCTGGGGGTTCATCTTCATTAAGGCCCTGCATTGAACATCCCTTACCATGAGATCTGGTTCAGGCAGGTGCTGAAAGGTGAGTGATGGCTGCTTGAGTGAGGGAGACGTTTTCTGCTCCAAGCACTCTCCGTCCTTTATAGGAGGATGCAGGTTTTATGCAGGTCCTTTCTCCCAGACTCTCAAGGGATGTGAAATATTTGGATGTCAACTTTACTCCTGAAGGGTTTCAGAATCAGACTGATGACTGTATCTCAGCCAGCATCTTCTAGATTTTCTCTGAGGAGCCCCCAACATGTCCGGGTGGAAGGCCTCAGTGTTTCACAGAAAATACAATGTCATGCAATCTTTTTTTTGAGGATTGACTGTAATTTATTGGGCAAATCCTCAATAAATCCTACCCTCCATACCCTGGTAGTATGTGACCTCTAGGTCACTTTTCCTACTTGCAGGTCTCATGTGCCAGCCTCAGGAAGACGGCGAGGGGCAGGGCAATGAGTACTGCTCGATGAGACCTACAAGGTGGCTGTAACTCTCTTCCTCATATTGCATAAACACAGCCTGCAGAGTCGGCTCCTAACAGAGCGCCTTCACCCGGGCCGCCCTCTCAGCCTCTCTCTGCCCACAGTTCTCCTGCACGATCTGGTGCTCTTCTGGAGGGGCCCATTGCAGATACTTAACCCCCAGCCAGCTGCATTTGTTGACCTGGATGTCAGTGCCAATCTTGCCCACCACAGTGGAGTCCCCAAAGAGGTCAAGGTAATCATCCTGAATCTGAAAGAGCTCCCTCATCTCCAGCAGGATCTTCTTGTCATTGGCATGTCCCTTCTCCCATCAATGCTCCCCACATATGTGGCAGTAACTACAGGAAGGTAGGAGTAGAAAGCTGTCTTGTACTTGACAATAGATTGATACCTCTTTTCAGTGAATCTGGCAAGATCCACATTACCTTGTGGGGCTGTGATGAGGTTCAGGATCTGTCCAATCTCATTCTGATAGCAACTCTGCAGGAAAAACTCAATCAGGTTCAGGATATAGGGCTGCTCCCAGCAGCAGGGCTTCAGCAGTCAGTAGATACATGCTTCTGGAAGCATAGCATCATTAATGACACCCAAACCTATGCCTGGCTTCTGATACCAGCAGATCTGTCCCCATCAGATGAGGAATGACTCCATAATGCTGTCTGACACTGGGAAGAAAGCTTGGAGCATTTCCACACACCAGCCCCATGGTCATGGCCCGCTGGATACTATTGGCATCCAGTTTTCCTGGTTTCACCGGGTCCTGGAATGTTACCAGCACTGTCATACCCTGTTGGTACTTGCCTCCAATGACTGTGTACTCCAGGACTTCCCTGAGGGCAATAACATCTCCCATTTCTGGGTGCTCCATGTTACCTCACTCAGCACCCTGACAGTCTGGGAGAAGTGCTGGATCAAATTCTGCCCTTTTTTTTTTTTGGTCAAAAACATCCAATTTCTGGTCTCCATTCATTCTGAGGGAGGAGTGAAGTACTCTGTTGCTGGATGCGGGTTCTTGGCCCTGTAATACAATCTTAGCTCTACGTTCCCCCAGCAGCCATCCTGGAGAGTTCCCGGACATGCACCCGGGCACTAGCCCGGAGCTGCTGGTGTGGAGAGTGTGGGGTGAATGAACAATGGGCCGGCAGCTATTTCATTTGTGCTACCATAGGACTTTCAAACCAAAATGGATACAAAGTGGACAGAATTATTAGAAGAAACTTGCATGGATGTACACGATGGATTTGAGTTAACTTATTGAATGGCCACTATGAATCTAGTACAAAAGAAGTTCAAGATATTGTTTTGGTCTTAGGAGGAGAGAGACTACTTTACTTTAACATAATTTCAGACATACACGATCCAGTCTGGTGCGATCCAGACTCAGTCCTTTAGTGAAAAGTGAGGTCAGTGCACAGAGGCCTGGGGAAAAGAAATTGATTTAAGGTACTAGACCAGGAAATACAGTTCTGTTTCCTTCTGAATGGATCCACAGTGGTGCTGGAAAACCATCTGGAGAAATGCAGCCCCAGGAGTAATAGCATGCTGTAGCGCATTTGATTAAAAAGAGGAAGAAAAAGCCATGGCGTGTGTGATTCTCGTGCTAGGAATGGGGAGCAGGCAGCCTGCAAGTTGTGGTCCATGGAGATTTCGCCTGGATTACTTTAAAAGCACTTTTGCAGAGCCAAGCAAATGAAAGTCATGTGTTTATTCATCAAGGAGAACTTCTCTTGGGAATATTTTATTTGCAGTTGTATAAAGAGACAAAACCTCCACATTTTAAATCTTCCAGGCAAGAACTTTTAAGCACTGGAAAAGCAGTGGTTGGGAGAATGAGTTTGGATGTCTCAGAAATCCTGATAAAGTTCAGGAACTTGTCCAGGCTCTTTGAACTTTTTGGCTGCGTCCTATTGGACTCTCTGTCTGTGCTAGCAAGTTCCCTTGCAGACACAGTGTTTTCATCAAGGGCTTGGCCCCAGAGAAGCAAAGGTAACAAACATGGAGACACTTAGTCTTGAGTGTGGGATGTCTGAATATCCCCATATTTCCTCAGGCTTCATTGGGAGTTTGAGAGACATGCTAGGGTTATTTATTTCATCTGGGGGAAATCTTCTACCAATCAAAAATATGTTTGAGGTATTTCAGTGGTCAGATTCCAAGCCTCTCAGTCAAGTGGTATCAGGACAATGTGAAGGGTCTCATCATAGCATCACAGGACTAGTGGAATGAGACATTCTCCTTCGTTATTTAGAACTTTAGAAGGTGGACACTCCAAGTTAAGAAGCCAACACTGCTGTATGCCTTTGGTTTGGACCATGGGAAACTGGGTTCAACCACAAATAGTCCTACTTCAGCAATTTGTGATTCTCTGTACAGACATGGTGACCTGTCCTGTGCTTCAGAGCCCTTGGTAAATGTTCTTAAATATGTGAAGTCTAGAAAATTATGGAAAAGAGCTTTTTTTTTCTTATCACACTTCATTTTGTATACCATTGGAAACAAATGGAGCTGCTTCTGAGGTAGGTAATATGCATTAGTTACCTATTGCTGCTTAACAAATTACCCCAGAATTTAGCAGATTAAAACAACAAATTTCTATTGTCTTACAGTTTTGTGGACCAGAATTGAGGCATGGTTGAGTTGGGTGGTTCTGGCTCAGGGTCTCTCAGGAGGTTGTGGTCAAGATGTCAGCTTGGGCTGCAGCCATCAGAAGTCTTGCCTGGGGCTGGTCGGTCTGTTTCCAAGGCGGCCCCATTGCATGGCTGTTGCAGGAGGCTTTAGCTCCTTGCCATGTGGGCCTCTCTGTGGAGCTGCTTGAGAGTCCTCATGACATGGCAGCTGGCTTCCCCCAGAGTGAACAGAGAAGAGAGGGAGAGCAAGCAGGAAGCCCTAGTGCTTTGACCTAATTTTGGAAGTCACATGCTTTTATTCTGCCATATTTTCTTCCTTAGAAGTGAGTCACTATATGTAGTATACTTTTAAGGGGAGAAAGTTTAATGTCCAGATTTTGCTGGCAGGAGTATCAAACAATTTGTGGAAATATTTTAAAATCAACACACCATGAGCCTCAGAAGTCATTGACATGGATGTGAATCTCAAGTCCACCAGTTATTAATTGTATCGTTGGGGAAAGTTGATGAATCTCTGAGTTTCAGTTTACTCACTATTATGAAGTGATATTCGAAAGACCTACTATGCAGTGTTATTTTGAGGATTAGAAATTATGCTTTGAGGTATTTCAAATAGTGCCTCACCTTTAGTTGGAGTCCAATAACAAGTAGATATGATTATGAGAATGACAATAGTGATGACGAGGTTAAATGATCTGGGGCAAGTGAGACAATCTCTCTGAGCCTCATTTGATTTATAATTCCTATCTCCTGAGACAATTGTTAAGATTAAATACTACAGCTTTTGAGAAAGCAGTTCCTGGAACAAAGTATATTAATTTTCCTAGTGTTCTGGAAAAATGCTATATTTTAGTTGTTCTTCTTACTAAAAAACCCTGTCATATTTAAAATGGAAACATTAGCTATCGTTAATGTCATAAATACTAAAATTCTTAGAGTATACCCACTGAGAAAAATAGTGAACTCACGTTTTAAAATCTACTCATCCGGACAAAAGGGTTCATCTGTCCATTAAAGGGACAGTTTCTTGCATGATTCCTGGCACTGATTGGTTGTTCTGCATCAGCCAGTCTCTTCACATTGTTGTATCTTGAGATGGCATTTATTGTGCCCTCTTACAGAGAATGGTGTAGATCTGACCATAAAATACACTTGTACACACACACACACACATGCCCATCTGTCATTTAGTGTGTCATTTAGTGCATTGTTACCATCTGAAAACAATTATCCTGTGGATGGTGATGCAATTGGATATGAAAAGGGATGGAAAATATCAGAGCAAGGCATTTGGTGGCAAATGGTTTTTACTGTTCCAAAATGATGCTTTGCCGGAAAGCCAGGGGGACTTTCGGTATGACGATAAGGCTAAACCGTTACCTGGTGCGGTGCATCTGCCCAGTAAAGCAATCAGATCTCGGACCCAAAGCTCAGAACAGTAGCAGGGTGGCCCATTCAGCACTCATTTTTTTAAAAAAACTAGGTCCCTTGCTCCCCAAGAACATGTAATTGAACTGGATATGAGCAACTCCTGGAGTAAAGCAGTATGCTTGGCTCCCGCAAAGGCCCGTTTGCGTGTGGTAATTTCGAGGTTCCCAGAATTTAAGATCAAGTTGGGAAAGCCACCAGGAATTTGAGGAACAAGGAAAAAGGAGTGCTGGAACAGTGATACAAATGTGGGAAGAACTAAGAACAAAGGCCATTATCTTCCTGCCCTGGGAAGACATTGCTTCCCTCCTTTCCACCTCTTCTTAGTCAAAGGCGGGGTGGGTGCGGCGGTTCCAGTCTTCCCTGGAATGAATTGTCAAAACTTTCCCCTCCAGGCCTGAAACATGTTCTCCTCTGAGCTGCTCAGCACATTGTCAAACCAGTCTTTACTTGAAAGACATATGGCATCAACACAAAAGATGTCATACAAGTCCCTGCCCACCCCAGCCCTACTTTCTGAAAGCTGTGATACCCTGCATCTTCAGCCCGCAGAGTGAAGGTGGAGGCGAGCAGGCGGTCCTGCAGGGGAAGCTGCCAGGGGCCAGAGACCCCCATTTGGAGAAGGTCCTTGGCTAGTTCCTGCAGAGCAAATGAGGGAGAAAAACTATTGACAAGGAGGGGTGGGGTGGGTGGGGGGAGACAAAGCAGAGGCAACGGGAAACGTGGGTTTCATGAGCTTGCAAACCTGAACTCGAATATTAAAAATGCTTTCATCAGTCTCCTTAATCCAGAGAAATTCTTTTTGGCTTAGATGGGAGGAAAAATCAGTCCCTTAAGGGGAAAGCAAGAGGAGAAGGAGGTAATAAGGATGTGAGTCAGACGGGGAATTGCTGGCAAATGCATTGGCTTCAGGAGGCGGAGGAGGACTGTTTGCAGCTGATTTAATGTTGCAGACCACTGATAATGCCTGCCTGTACTTCATTGCTTTCTCCCTTTAGTTATGAAGAAGCTTTCCCTCCATGCAGTGGAGGAAAGGTTAAAAAATTTTTTTTCTTCCTGGTTCACGTCATCTCCGGGGAATAAGTGGTACTTGGGCTCCAAAGCTGTGTTTTTCTTTGGGTTTTGCCTTTTAATAGGGGTTGCAGAAAGTGGTTATAGACATTTGAGGGGAAATAAAGCTTGTGGTTTATTAACAGGGCTGGTTTTAATCAGCAGTGATTTGACTAGGGTAACATTAGAGCTACAAGACTGATAACTGATACTATGATTTTCTATGCTTTTAACCCCAAACTGAAGTCTTGTGGATTCACTGACAGAAATGCATTGGTTTCCCTGGCCAGGCTGTGGGGAGTGTGTGTTTTGGGAGGTCAGGATCAGGGGAAGACCAGAGAGGCTGGGGGCAGGGGCAGCTGCCTCAAGGAGTCTTCTCAGCTGGAATTCCAGCTGTTATGAAGCAAGCCTCGCAGACCCAGGGTTACTGAGGCAAGTGGAAGTGAGAGGAAGGAGTGCAAGGCAGGTTCTAACTCCTTTCTGGCCACTCCAGGCCAGGGTCCTGATGGCCAAGCATTTACGTATCTTTTCGCACGCCTGAGGTGCTGCCTCAGGGGGTGACACATCACATTTTCCAGATGTTATAAGTGATGTTGTTTCTTCTCTCTGTTACAAAAGTTGAAAAAGTCTAGGCTCCCTCCCAGGCAGAAGGCTGATCTTCTGCCCCACCCAGAACAAAACCTTCTGGATCTTTCCTACCCAAGGCTTCCACCAAAATCACTGCCAATATCCCAACAAATGTTCTCTGCAAGAGTTAGACACTTTGTTTTCTTAAAAAGTATTTTTTTAAAAAAGGGAGAAACAGACCCAGCATTTACCTTCCTCAAGCTGACTGCTCAGAAGACAAGTGAGATGGTGTACAGAGCCCCAGAGAGCCCTGGCGGTGAGGGCAGTGAGTGCAGGGACTCATCCCCTGTCGTCCTGCTGCCATTTCTGCCACGTTCTGTGTTCCCGTGTTTACGTGTATACAGGCTATTCTTCCCAGCACAGAGTGCGCTTCGGTAGTTTAGAGTTTTTTTTTTTTTTTTCTTGTTATCATGCCAGAGAGGCACTGGCCAATCTCCAGTGTCTCCCTTGGTGTCCCTGGTGACAGGGGAACACCACATAACCGGGAGATGGCTGCCCATGGTGATGGTGGAACTAGGCACGTGGCCAGGGAAGACTCTGAGAGCACCCTGCTCCACGTAAGATTTAGCTCACATCTACCCGCCCTGCACCTCTTGCTTCCTCTCGCCTTTCCCTCTGACCACACTGCCTTCAGCGGGTGTCTCCTGGGGAGGCTGCCCTGTTCACAGTACCAACTCCTTCTGGGGGCCTGCCCCTGACTCAGGGGGATGGACCTGCAGGAACCATGTCTTACCACCCTTGGCTGAGACGTACATGCCCAGTTCTGGAGCAATAGCTTCTCTTTCTCGGGAACATGAAATCATGATGATGAATAGCAGAGACTAGGACTCGTTAGAACTGAGTCTCATCGATGACAGAGTTCTAGAGCAGCAGTCGCCAAGCGTTTCTTTTCATCATGCATGGGTTAAAAAACGCCCCCTGTGTTCCCGATGTAGTTACATTTATGTATTTATGGATTGTTTACATGTACTACTACTATTACTGTTGCTATTAATATCTCAAGGCATACTACATACTAAGTGTTTTTAAAAATAAAAATAAATATGGCCCTACTGACAGCAAGCGTACCTAGTGCCCAGATCTCTCTCTAATACCATTCTACGTCAGGAAGAAGCAGGACTTCTTAGATAAACGGTTGACTCTAGGACTGGGGAAGGAGACATGCTGGAGATTAGCCTGGAGAACCTTGTAGTGCTGGAAAGTGAGGACTTCCTCAGACAAAACGACAGGATAACAGGGACATGTCGAAGGGACACGGGAGCCACTGAAAGAGCGCTTTGGTGTGCCGGCTGTCCTGTGCACGGTAGCATATTCAGCGGTGTCCCTGGCCTCTTCCTGTTAGACGCTTGTCCAGTGGTGACAACCAGCATTATCCAAATGTTGCCAAGTGTTGCTAAATAGTCCCCTTGGGGGGCAAAATTGCACCCTTCCCAGTTGAGAACCATTTTGCTTAAAGAAACGCTTGAGGACTGGTGTCAGATTAAAAAAGTTTAAGAACATACTCATGAATAAAAAGTGGCCACTCTAATCTTGCACACGTGTGTTTGTGTGTGTTTATTTATTTATTTATCATTGTTAGGTGAATTCGAGGAGGCGTCTAGGTGGTTATTCATACGGAGCCAGTGCCAACCGAGTATGAGATGACAGTGTCATAAAAGTCAGGAAGAACAAACCGCAGAAGGCCTCTGAGAAAACAAGGAGTGGAGGGACCACAGGGGTCTGAGGGTCTGAGAGTGGGGGCGATGTCTCCACACGCTGGGTTTATTGCCTCCTAGTAAACGCAGTTCAACAGATATTTATTGAGCGCTTGCTCTGAGCCGGGCTCGTGCTCTATGCTGGTCTTCCATGCAATCCTCCTTCACACGCCGCTTGCTTCTCCCCAAGTCATTCCTTCCCTCGAGGTTCTCATGATGCTGACTGGAGGGCCTGGGACGACCTCCCTGGCTCCACAGAGGGCCTGACTCCTCGGAGGCAACCCACATGCTCAGACCTTTCCCCGTCAATAAACATGTCTAAGACTCCTTATCTCTGCTCTCTGTTATATGGAAGTGTGTGTATATACACACACACAGAAACACACACAGGCTTGTTACATGATTTGTACCTATAGTAATATATACATAATGGAGTTAGCGAACACCTTCATCACCTCATTAATTATTGTTTATTATTTGTGGTGAGGAGATTTAAGATCTACTCTCTTAGCAATTTTCAAGTATATTGTGGTATTACTAACTATATGTGGTACATTGGATTACCAGAATTTATTTATCATATGACTGGAAGTCTGTACCCTTGACCAAAATCTCCCCATTTCTCCCACCTCCAACCCCTGGTAACCCCCATTCTGCTCTGTTTCTGTGAGTTTGACTTTTTTAGATTTCACATGCAAGGGATAACACACACTATTTGTCTTTCCCTGTCTGACTTATTTCACATAACGCCCTCAAGGTTTCATCCATGTTGTTGCCAAGAGCAGGATTTTCTATTTTCTCATGGCTGAATAATATTTCATCGTATACATACAGCACATCTTCTTTATCCATTCATCCATCTGACACGTAGGTTCTATGTCTTGGCTATTGTGAGTAATGCTGCCGTGAACACGAGGATGCAGTATCTCTTTGAGATCCTGATTTCACTTCCTTTGGGTGTTTAGCCTACATGGGTTATATCCGTCCTTTTAATTTTACCCTTCCTACAATACCCTCAGCCAAATATCACCTTTTCTATGATTTCCCCGATCAGAAGTTGTTTATTTTATCTGCAAACCCCCACCGCTCTCCCAGCGCCCTGACAAAGGTACAGTAGCCTATCTGCCTCCTCCCTGATAGGCCGTACACTGCTGTTGTCGTCAGCATATTATTAATATTAATCTTTGCGTTCTTTGCTAAGAGTGCTCAAAACTTTACTTAACCTAAAGCTATTTTAACTGATGTATAACTTACCATTAATAAATTCATGTGGTACTCCCTCATCTTGTTCACGTATTTCTGTTTCAATAGGAACTTCTCTCTGGAGAAGCACAATACTGAACTTAAAGCTGAGAGTGGGCTTTCAGAGTTTGATCTCAGGTTTGTCTTAGTATTATAATTAGGGGCAGGCTTTACTTCTGACTCCAAATTCCACCCTGTGGGTGGAGGGCTAGTCTACTATGTCTGAGACTTGTTTTGACCTTAATTCTTAGTACATGGAGATCAAGGTTGATGAATTGGATTCTTAAGGAAAATATTCCTTTTAGACATAGCTTGTGTTAGACTTTTCTGTTTAACCAACCACCCCCAAACTAAATGATTTAAGGTGACAATAAAATATTTTTTGGGATACTGTGGTTGGTGAGACAGTTCCTCTGCTATTTTCTCCTGGGATCACTCACAGAGCTACATTCATCTTGGGGGTCAGCTGGGCCAGTGGATCAAAAATGTCCTTACTCACATGATTGGCAGGTGATGCTGGCTCTTCGCCTGGATACCTGGGTTCTCCTCCACATGTTCTCTCATCCTCCAGGAAGGTAGATCAGCTTTCTTACCTGGCTGCCTCAAGGTAGCATTCCAAGATGGCAAGAGCAAAAACTACAAGGCCTCTTTAAGCCAAGGCTCCAGAATTCATACAACATCAATGATACAACATCCTATTAGTTAAAGTGAGTCACAAGGCCAGCCTGGAATGACAGATAAGGAAACAGATTCCACCTCTTGATGGGAAGAGCCTATGAAATCTACCACAGACAGCTACGAGGCATCTCCATGATTCAGACCCAGTAACTGAGATTACCACTTAGTGCTTTGCAGAACTCCTCTTCTTATTCTGCTCTCAAAAGTGCAGAGGAAGGGGTACCAATGGTATGATATCATTGAGGACTTCTCTCTTTGCCCAGAGATAGGAGAATTCGTCCTGTCTCATTTGTGGGGAGGAGCCCTTCCTTGGCTGACCACCAAGTATTTCAGGAAAACTAAGTGATGGCAGGATACTGCCAACATTGCCAAATCATGTTTTGCAAGTGATGATAACTTCCTAAAGACTGAGTCTTATCTAAGCCTAAGAATATGAAGTAACCAGAGGTCTATCATAATAAAACTATAAAATACTGAGCTTGACTGAGAGGAATTCAGAGGCAGGAGTGAGAAGATTCTATGATTCATAGACGGTCCCCCAAATATAATCTTTTCTCTGCCCTGAATACTTTGTAAGTAAGAACAAGTGAGATGCAGTGAATTCCCTGGTCATGCCCCTTTGCACAAGCCTGAGAACATTGCATATAACATCCCTTTGAACAGTGAGGGAAGGGGAAATGTGTGTACTCGCCCAGCACCTCATTCGATGTTCACAATCAGGATCAGAGGGAAGGATTCACGTTACATAGCTGAGGAAATGGTTTCTTAGAAGTTAAGAAATCATTTAATGTCTTATAACTAGTAAGAATTGGAACTGGGATTCGCGCTCAGTTCCAGGCTTATCTGAAGCTAGACTCACCACCGCTGCCCTGTCTCCCAGGAGGAGGTACACGAAGGACCTGCCAGATAGATCCTGCCTTGAATAAAGGAATTCAAGAAGCCAAGGACTTCAAAGAAAAGTATCCCAGAGAGTGAAGTGCTGGAAGGACTTTTTGAGATGACCCAGAGGCTTAATGTTACTTTATACCTCTCTTTAAAAGAAAGATTCAACAAAAAAAGATTTTTGAAGTAAACAGGGTGGAGACAGAGATGGGGGGCGGTGGTTGTAGACTGACATGTGTGCTCTGGCCTCCAGTGAGGTCTCCATGACCAAGAGTCATTTCCCATTAGCCAAGGGGCAGTTCAAAGAACTTTCTGGTGTGCTGTCCAGACCAGCCCGGGCTTTCCGGCCAAGCACGTGACATGCTAGGACCAGGGCAGTTTAGGGTGCTCCTGGAAAAGCTATTAGCTGATTTCATTCAGGTCAGTCCAGCATTGCTTGTCTTCGTACACATGACCCTGTGCTTTGCAAAGTATTATCCGCCCATACTGCGTATACATAAGTGTCGGAGGCAATCTACTGAGAAATTAATTTTTATTCTCACATATAATTTTATGCCTTGTTTCACTTTGGAGAGTGGCTGTCTGGGGACTGATACCCAGTCCCGAGGCCTTGAGAAGGGAATGGAGAGTCTCCCATTGTGCAGCCTGGTGCTGGGCTCCATACCTTGTGAAGTGTGTATTTATTGGCCTATCCCGTGTGTGCTCAGGACTGACTCATGATGAAGAAGCGGCCCACTCAAAGGCAGGCATAGAAGAAGAAAGGACTGAGGGAATCCTGTCTCTCATGGACTAAGGGTCAAGATAACCAGGGAATCCTTCCTAAAATGATGAAGGAGAGAAGGAGGCCCACAAACACTGGCATCAGATGTCCTGCTAGTCGCACACAGAGGAACCTGCAGCCAGATTCATCTACTCTGGAAGAATAAGAACATGGCATGGCTCTCGTATTCCAGGGTTGTGGGGCAGATTTACTTGTTGCCACATATACGTGTGTGTGTATACACAAGTGCATATAATATTTTCTGGTATTTCGCCTTCAGCCTTTTAAAAAATATTTTATTTATTTATTTTTAGAGAGATGGGAATAGAGGGAGAGAAACATCAATGTGTGAGGTGATACATCAATCAGTTGCCTCTCACAGACCCCCAAGCAGAGACTGGGCCACCCTGGCATGTGCCCCAACTGGGAATTGAACCAGTGACCTTTCTGTTCACAGACCAGTGCTCAGTCCACTGAGCCACACCAGCCAGGGGCACATTCTTCAGTCTTACTTGTCCCATTAAGTTCTCAGGGAGGTCAAAATCATTTTTATACCTGTGTGCTCCTTGGTTCTAGGCTCGTAATAGTTGCCACAGTACACGTGTTGCTTTTGATGCTTGCAGCATAGTGAAAGTTTGTTGAGGATTATCAACAAGATTCTTAAATTTTCCAACTGTTTTAACATGAGGACTCAACCAAAGAGTGCAACTGAGGGACAGCTTGTTAGTCCCAGAAGCTAGCACAAGCATCTCAACCCTCCCCTGAATTTAGGATGGCTGGCATTGTGATGCCCATTCTGAAGAGAAGGGAGACACCCGGCCACACCGCCTGTGACATTCATGATCACGTGGAGAGGTTTGGTCCAGTGTTCACCTTGGAAAATACACTGCCCCTTTAGTAAGATCCTCTTTACTCTTTCTCTCATTCCAGCCACATCTGATGACTCCAGTCCTCTAGAAACCAGCACCAATTGCCTGGTAGTTTAGGAGTTTGAGTAGAACTTCCTTTTCCACTTAAGGGTAATTATGCGCTATGTTACATTGAGAGTGAGACTGACTTTCAGCAAGCCAGGCTGGGCTCTGCTCCTGTTTTCGTTTATGTAAAAGGGTGTTGGGTTCTTGGGTGGGTGTGGGTGGATCAGGGCTCCGCTGGCTCTTTGAGGCCACATTTCCACACTGGGCACTGGGGAGTCGTGGCTGTCCAATTGAGTCACTGAGGGTGATACTTGTTCTCTACGTTCTTCAGTAAGAGTGTGTGGATGTGGGTGGGGTGCGGGAGCTCAGAGTCCATTTCTCCACCCACTCTGAAAGTGCTAGATGAGTGGAGATACAGAATGTTGAGTAGAAACAAGTTTTGTTTTGTTTTTAAGCAAATTCACATAGGCTGAATGTTTCTTTAGCATAGCTGATACTATCAGATTTGGAAACTGGGCTTTCCATTTGGGAAATGAGGAAGTAGGGTGATTTTTTTAAAGGCTATATCCTTTAAAAAGTTATCTTTCTGTTTTCTATGCACATAAGTAATATATTTTTATTGTAGAAAATGTGGGAGAGCCAAAACCACACAGACAAAATGAAAATTACCTATAATTCTGCTATTAATATTTGTATGTAAGGTTAAAAATAGTGTACATATAGGCAGGCATGGTGTGTAACATAATGTGATATATAACTTTAAAAATATTTTCACGGACATGGACAACAGTGTGGGGATGGACTGTGGCAGCGGGGGGTGGGATGGGCGGAGGAGGACGAAGGGGGAAAAACTGGGACAGCTATGATAGAGTAACAATAGAAAACAATTTGATAAAAATATTTTATTGCATTGTTTACAAGTTTTTCCTATGAAATTGAGAACATGTATATTATATTGCAACTTAAATAGTATGTATTTTCAGATGCTCTTGAAAAGTGAGGGAATCTGAAAATACATAAAAAGTAAGTGAATATATAAGTGAATACTCGATGCACAGACACATGAATGAACTTACACGTATGAGGAACCCGGAGCCAGATGTGTCTGCTCTGGAAGAATAAGAGGGTGGCGTGTCTCTCATACTCCGGTACGTGGGGCAAATTTGCTCACTGCCTACATGAGCAGGTTCATTTTCCACGTGGCAAGAGTGGACTCATGACCCTTCTGAAAGTGTTAAACTAGAAGAAACCTGAAAGATTTAGACTAACTATCTTATAATGGAATAATATTTCACTTCATCTGGATTCTATCCCTAAAACACACCCCCACACATACACACATCATTGAAATACTAACTCTAGTTTATCTCACTGTGAACTTGCCTGGAATAGGAAGTCTGCTTCTATAGACTTGACTCTCAGAAATACAAACAATGAACCTCTCTGTCTCTCCGTGTCTCTCTTTGTTTTCTCTCTCTCTCTTGCATGCACACACACACACACACACCACCACCACCTTCCCCCACGTGTAAATAAATCACTCATGTGGCAAGCTCTTATGTAATTCCAGAGATTTCATCATTGCTTATGTTGGGCTGAATATTAGGTGTTATTTTTCTTTTTTTCTTTTTGGCATCATAATCTTTCTCTTCAGAGATAAACTATGATTTAACAAAGCTCCAAATGAAACCTGCCCAGTTCTTTTGAGGTCAACTGCTTCTGACTCAAGCAAATGTTAAATTGCTTTGAGACTTCAGTTGTACTCTCATGCCTTCCAAACACTGCAGAAAAATGAAAAATGGGAAAACACGCATAAGTCAAAAAAATACGGGATAAAAGTAATCAGCTCTCATTTCCCTCGCCTTCAATTTTGGTTAGAAGTTAAGAACAGGGTTTTGGTAACAGAGAGGCCTGACCCGAATCCTGACTTTGCTACACTTAGCCCTGTGACCTTGTACATTTCCCTCTACCTCTTAAAGTTACAGTTGCCTCATTAATCAAATGGGGATAATAGTAGTCCTAGTTTATAAAATCATTGTTAGGATTAAACAAAATAGTAGGTGTGCAGTAACAGGGACTTTTAAATCTAAACAATTATAATTTGATATTATAATTAGTCTCTTCTTAATTCAATATTGTCAGGTTAGCATTAACTTGACACTTAAGAACTATAGAATTAACCACAAATTTCATGATAAGTTGCCTCCTCAAATACAGATTCCATTTTTGTTTGAATCTTTAACACAAATACTAACACGGATAGCATCTATGTGGGGGTCTTATAGGAAGCATTCACACAATTAGAAAGAATCTAATAGAGTAAAAACAAATGAATACCCAATCAGACCTTCCTGGGGTTTCTAACTACAGCACGTCATTATCCATAATACAGTTTTGTCTCTTGGTCCCAGTACAATATCCAGATTATAAATTAATGGCCTTGATTGGCACATTATCCAGTGTAGTCAATATTGCTTCATGAGAGTGGTTGTAAGAGAAACCTAATTCTGTTAAAGATTTAGTTACAAGGGAGAATGTCAAAGCCAATGAAGTATGATGCTGTCATGGGACTGGGGTTTAGCACCATGAAACTGATCATCCATGAGTCATTTTTTGGCTGGAACCTGGGGAGCCTCCAGGGAGCACTAAGAGGATTCACAAGCGCTCTGGCGACCATCTCTGTGCGGCGTGTTCTGCCCAACTGCACAGACCACGAGACTGAGCTAGAGGGTCCAAGAGGGGCAGTGTTTCATGGATTAATTCCTTCTGGTATGTTCAGAGTGTCAGGGTTTTGAGAGAACACTGCGTTGATCTGCGTTTGGTGTCGAATCAGACGGGGTGAGAAGCCAGGACAACACACGGTGGTTTCACTCTTCAGGTGTTTACGGAGATGTCCACGTGGGCCCAGAGAGCCTACCAACGGCTTATGAGAGAGGCACGCAATTGGGGTTGGGGGCAAATAAAAATCCTCCCAGGTCTCCTAAGAGTTGATAGGAGATAAAAAATAGACAAAAGAGCAAAGGAAGAAAGAGACAGGAGCCAGACTCTGAAGTGTGTTCATCACTGTCGCAGGTTCCACGGCTCCTTCCTGAAGGTCTGTGACATCTTTCTGAGCCATTTGCGCGGACGAACTACAGAGACTCCCGACAGACCGCGCTGAGGTGGAGCCGATGCGACAGCACATTTCTTCTCTCATGTTTCTCCTTTATGTCTGTGTTGTGGGTCCCCTGGCCGTCACGGTCTGCCCTCTCCAGCCTGCAACAAGTGGCATTTTTTAATTGAATTTATAAGGTGACATTGGTTAATAAAGTTACATAGGTTTCAGGTGTACAATCAGGTATATATATATATATATATATATATATATATATATATATATATTCTGCATATTGTATTGTGTGTTCACCACCCCAAGTCAAGTCTCCTTCTATCATCATTTACTCCCCCCCTTCCCTCTCCTACCTCCCCCCACTCCCCTTCCCCTCTGGCAATCACCACACTGTTGTCTGTCTATGAGTTTTTTCTCTTTTGCTTAATATCTTCACCTTTTTCCCTCACCCCCAACTCCCTCCCTTCTGACAGCTGTCAGACTGTTCTTTGTATCTATGAGTCTATTTATATTTTGTTTGTTAGTTTATTTTGTTCATTAGATTCCACGTGTAAGTGAAATCCTATGTAATTGTCTTTCTCTGACTGGCTTATTTCACTTAACATAATACTCTCCAGGTCCATCCATGCTGTTGCAAAAATTAAGATTTCCTTCTTTTTACAACCTAGTAGTATTCCATTGTGTAGTGCTACAGTTTTTGATATCCACTCATCTACTGATGGGCACTTGGGCTGCTTCAAATCTTTGTTATTATAAATAACACTGCGACAAACATAAGGGTGCATATATTATTTTGAATTAGTGTTTCTCATTTCTTTGGATAAATTCCTGGGAGTGGAACTGCTTGGTCATAGGGCAGTTCCACTCTTAGTTTTTTGAGGTACCTCCATACTGCTTTCCACAGTGGCTGCACAATCTGCATTCCCACCAACAGTGCATGCAGGTTCCCTTTTCCCCATATCCTTGCGAACACTTGTTGTTTGTTGATTTACTGATAATAGCAATTCTGACAGGTGTGACACGGTATCTCATTGTGGCTTTAAGTTGCATTTCTCTGATGGTTTGTGACGTTGAGCATCTTCTCATATTGGCCATCTGTAGTCCTCTTTGGAGAAGTGTCTAGTCAGGCCCTTTGCTCATTTTTTAATTGGATTTTTTTGGTGTTGAGTTTTATAAATTCTTTATAAACTTTGGATATTAATTCCTTATCAGATCATTGGTGAATATGTTCTCCCATTCATTAGGTTGTCTTTTCATTTTGTTGATGGTTTCCTTTGCTGTGCAAAAACTTTTTAGTTTGATATAGATCCAATTATTTATCTTTTGCTTCCCTTGTCTGAGGAGATATATCAGAAAAATTTATTACTACGAAAAATGTCTGAGATTTTGTTGCCTATATTTTCCTATAGGATTACTTTGGTTTTGAGTCTAACATTCAAGTCTTTAATCCATTTTGAGTTTATCTTTGTGTAGGGTATAAGAAGGTGGTCTAGTTTCATTTCTTTGCATGTAGCTGTCCAATTTCCGCAACATCATTTCTTGACTAGACTCTCTTTACCTCATTGTATGCTCTTGCCTCCTTTGTCAAATATTAATTGACCTTAAAAGTATGGATTTATTTCTGGGCTCTCTATTATGTTCCATTGATCTGTATGTCTGTTTAAATTGGCATTATTTTCACAGAGACTTTAAGTGCGCCTTTGTCAGCATGATTTTTCCCATACCGGGCATGACAGGATCCCCTGGGTCCTGTTCTTTTTGCAAAATTTTCATGTTAATCAGTAATAGGATGAGTTCATTGCTTGAACTGCAGGGCCATTTCTTCATGGTCATATATATTCCCATTAGTGCTCTTGCAGCCATGTTTCGGGTCGACCAGAAAATATCAAACCCCTTATGCACTGAAGAGGGATGGCCAGCCAGTCAGGTAGATGTCCTGAGAGTCTAGACATCTGATTTCCACCATGGTTTTCCAATGTACCTTCACAGGTAAGCCACTCACTTCTCTTGGTCTCAGTTTCTGGAGGGAGTTGAGCTTTGTTTCAATTGTACCTTTAAACTCAAATTTTAATTGCTAATTACATATATAATTGTTAATTAATATATATGTCATAACCAAGAAGTATGTGTGTGTGTGTTTGTGTGGATACAGCTTCTACAAGCAAAATGCCTGGTACATAAGAGTCACTCAGTAAATATATGATGCATGAGTTACTATTTTTATGCACATAGGCTCATGTATACTTAAGGCATGTCTACATTATAAACCCTCAGTTGGCCTTAGTCCTTGTCCATGAACATGACAACCGAGGGGCTCCAGCCCTTTTACTTGACTGTGCACGATTGCTGTCTGCAGCGGTGGGCACCGTGTAGCCCTCCCATCTTGTTCCATGGAACTGGTGCAACCTTGGAACTGGTATTTGGGGCAGTTCACCCCCATCTACTCAGAGTAATATCTCCTCTTCCAGCTGAAGCAATATTGGGAGTTGACAATTTTCTGGCAATCAGGTTTGCTTCTTGTAATGAATTTTCCCATGGGATAATAAGTTGCAGACTTGGGTTCTTGGGGCAGTCCACAAAAGAATCTTGTGTGAGTCAGGGAGGAAACTCACAACACTCAAATTAGGTAATTTAGGAGAATTTCATAAGGGGATTGTTTATAAAGATGTGAGCAGGGTGTAGTGAAGGGACAGTGCAGTAACCTGGAGAACAGCAAGGGGCGACCTTAGATGCAACTTCCAGGCCTGAAGAGGCAATGAGAGGAGACAGGGAACTTTGTGGGGAGGGCCACCACCAGGCCCCTTCAGTAAAGAGAGGTGGCCAGCCTGTGCTAACTGGGCAGGAAGCCAGGGGAGTCCATATCTCCACCTCAATCTCCCTCTCCCTATTGGGTTAACCCAAGCAGAAGTCGAAGAGCAAAGGGCCAGTCAGTGCAGACCATTCAGATCAGCCTTTTGGGGAAGAGAATGGTGGAAGAGAGCAGAGTGGGGATCCCCAGTCATGGCATGGTTTGCTAAAGATCTCTAGAACCCAACCTTCGTTGTTTCTAAGGGAAATGCGTTCCAAGTTCCAAACGATGTACCTGCTTAGCTTTTAGAACACCACTTATTTGTAATGTGTAGTGTCACTCTCTCAAAACATAGATATCCATGCTTTGTATGTACATATATACATATATCTAAAAGTGCCAAATATGGATTAGTATAATTAGGATAATTTAATACTGAAAGCAAAGGGGGGTGCTATTAATAATTAAACTGGTGAATGGGTACACTGGCACTGTTCTGGGCGCACTGGGGCTTATGGTACCCTAACTAACTAAAATGCAACGAGATGGATTCTGTAACTCCCAAGTGAATCTAAATCTTGTTCCTGTAGGAGCCCTTGTATATATGCACATATGTTATGCATGCCTGGCAAACATTCCTCTCAGACATGAGGTGTTGTACCTGTGAGGTACAATTTGTGAAGATATCAGTTAAAAAGGTGGAGGTCTCCTATTCTGAATGATCGCTGCACCAGCTCTGTCCTGCTCCGTGCTTCCAATTTCCTCATTAACACAACTCTGTGTCTGACCCTCTTGCCCTGTCACGAAATCCCTCACCAGGGACGGCTCTTATCTGAGACCTTTCCTCCACTAAGCTACAGACTCCTGAGGTCAGAGACCACAATCATTCATTCTACAAACAAACGCTGACCCTACTCTGTCCCCCTTACTTTTCTAAGGGATTGGGTTATAGCAGGAAACAAAGCAGACCAAGGTCCCTGCCATTGGGGAGCTTACATTTTATCATGGGGAGACTTTCAGTGGATTTATATCGAGTGAGTAAACTGCATAGCAATTAGAAAATGGTAAGTGCTACTACAAGTGATAGAATGGAGTAAGAAGGAAAAGGAGGTATGAAGCTGATGGGCAAGCTCCATTTCACAAAGATGTCACTGAGTAAAATTAGAAAGAAGTGAGGATCTGTGATTACAATTCTGCTGAAGTCAAATCTCATTTGGGTAATGCCAAGGATTTGCCAAGTACCCAGCTACCATTGCAGGTAGTGGGGATAGCTGGAAAGTGTCTTCCGGCAGTGTGTGCCTGGACCACGCTGAGGACACAGTGGAAGCTGAGTGGCTGGTGTGGAGAGAGTGAGTAAGGAAGCCGGAGGTCCAAGTGAAGTCGGAGAGGAGATGGACAACGTGCGACCTTGAGTGGGTCTCATCTGTAAAATGCACATGACCTCAGGGGTGTTGTTTAAGGATTAAATGAAATGATGATAGTATAAAAAGTACCCAGCATACTACGTAATGTATTTCTATCCAGTGAAATATGTAAACCACAGATGTGATTTTAAATTTTCTAGTAGCCACATTTTAAAATGTTTAAAAAGGGTGAAATTAACCTTAATCACATTTTATTTAACTTTGTATATCCATAATATTGTCATTCTAATCTATAAGGATTACAAAAACTTATTAATAAGGAATTTTACATTTTTTAAACAAAATCTGGACCTGGTATTGTTTATACTCACAGTACATCTCAACTGAACCAGTCACATTTTAAGTGCTGAACATTCCTGTGTGTATTGTAGTTGCCATTTTGGATAGCGTGGGTCTAGTATGCTTAAAATGCTTAATAAATGTTAAATAACATTGTTAAAAACAACAGGAGTTGGGCAATGCTGGGCTCTGGATTCGAAGTAGGAGGAAGTGCACACTTTGGAGGTGTGTATCACATAAACCATGATGATCACATCCGCCGGTTTTCCTTCCTGAACCCCAGCATGCCAAGCTCAGCCGTCTCATATGGGAGCCCAGATTTCTCATCCCAAAGGGACTGTAGAGAAGGGTCCTCTCAGAAAAGTTCTGGGACCAGCCTGCGGGTCGCTTGAGGGGACAGGAATGTGGGTTCCCTGTCTCCCAGGGCTCACCTGTCACCATCGTCCCAGCTCCTGCTGCTCACCCCTCCCCCACACCATGGTTTCTGCTTTGCCTTCTGTCGTACCCGAATTTCTACCCAAGGGCTTTCTCCATGATAGGTGTCTGGTTTCAAGTTCTGGTCTATGTTTTCAAATAACATTTCAGCACTTTGAGAGTGCCGTCATGGCAAGAGTGATGGTATTAGCTCAAGTGTTGGTACCGGGGGATGGCGGGAGCTCAGACTCCCAGCGAGTCGGCTGCTCAGAGAAGGGCGTTGGGGAAGGCCCCGCCTCCCAGCTGTTTTTCCACTAAAGATTTAATTAAACCACTGCTGTGTCAATATTCTTAGCATGCTGCCAGCCTCTTCCCTTGGATGGAAACATGCCAGTCTCCATGCACGATTCAGAGAGTAACGGCGACTCCTGGGAGGGAAACCAGCTTTGGGAGGCAACATAGAATTATTCCACAGAGAGGGCTGTGTGGTGGGGCTTCTGGGAGCTTCATGGTTTCTGACACTGTGGGGATGGCGATCTCAGGCTCTGGACGCAGCTGCGCTCCAGACGAGGAAGAGCCTCGAGTCCTGCATCAAAGGCCTCTGTCAGGATTACTTCACTTCCTTTTTCTCCTCCACCAGCCTCTCTCTTCCTCTCCTGAAAGGGCGTCCAGTGGACCAACTGGGGTTGTCACTCTGGTTCTTTAGAACCCAGTTCTTAGCCCTTCTTCTTTTCATTGTAACAACTTGAGCTTTACAGCTGTCCCGTCTCATCCTCTACAGGGCAGCAAGTGGGTGGTGCCGCTATCCTCATTTTAAATGGTTGAGCAAATGCAGTAAGTGAGAGGTTAAGGATCTTGTTCAAGGTTACTAAGCTTCAGACTTGGGATTTGACTTGACTATACTGCTTTCCAAAAGAATAGCAATAAAATAAAAACAAGGGTGGCGATATGTACAGTAGTAGGTATCCAATGAAAGGAAGCCATTATCATTACACAAATTAGATGAATATATAATTGGCCTGTTGGTAACTCCCTCTCCCTGCTACTGGGTCAGACACACTACCATTAAACAGACTCGCTTTGCATTTTAATGGGTAAAAGCAGGTTCCCAAGGAAGCAGTGTCTCCTTCAGGCACCATTCATTCTGGAGTGATGGGGTGCCAAGTCCTGAGGAATGGAGGCTGGGTAGGAGCTTGAGTTAGCAGAGAAGAGGTGAAAACGAACAGACACAGGCTGCTGAGTAGGAACAGTTCGAAGATGGATTTCCTCCCTCTGATTTTGTGTGTGGCCCACTGTGGCGGAGATAGTGACTGCTCACTGATTAGTCCACAGACCTCTGCCTCCGCATTTGCCACCCTCCATTGCAATTAGACTTGTTGTAGTCGATGGAAGTGGTGGTAGAAGGGGAGTGGATACTGTGTATCTCTCCATCCTGCTGATCTTGGGGACCACATGTTCCGAAGTGCTACAGGTAGAGGGTGGCCATCCAAGTCCCCTCAGACACTATGTGAGCAAGAAAGAAGACTCTATTGTACTATGCTATTGAGATCCCAGGGCCTATCTGTTACTGCAGCATAGCTGTACCTTATCCTGTGCTTCTAACATATGAGCTGACACTCCTGACTGTCAAACCTCTCCACAGCCTGCGTGTTTTCACTGGCCCACCTATGGGCCAGCTTCTGCTTTTCAGGAAGCAGCAAAATGGTGCTTTGGCTCAGGTCTGCTATTCAGACCCTCTCCTCTCCCTGAAATGCAACATCCTGAAAGTCCTTTCCCAGAAGCAATGAGGTATTGCCAAGATTTCCTCTGCCACTGGTGAGCGCAGGAGATCATTTCTCTGAGGAGGACAGAGACACTTACAGATGACTACCTATTTCAAGGTTCTCTGGGCTTCTGTGTCTTCATATTCTCTTAGTTTTCTTTCTACTTAATGGGGAATTCTGAATTTCCTGCTGACCTCTCCTTCTCTTTTCCATGTCTCAACTTTAGGGCACCCCCAGGGCTATGTCCTGGAACCCCTTCTCTCTGGGGCCCTAGATGATCCCCCTGGTCCCATATTCTAAATACTATGCTTACGCTAATGTTTGCCTCTCCATTCCAGAGGGCTCGTTTATCCAGGTGCTTCCCTGACATTTCTATTCTAATTGTAATTAAAAACATAAGACACCATGGATTTGCTCAATTCTGTCCTTTTGCCACATCTGTTAATGACACTATTCTACCCAACTGAGCAGGTCCCGTCTGGGACCCCTCCGTGATCATTTCTCTACTTTACCTTCCACCATCCAATCCATCATCGAGTCCTTTCTGCCTAGATCCAGAATATATACCCTGATTTTCTCCTGTCTTCCCATCTTCACAATGACCAAGTCCCAGACATGATCTTTCCTCACCTGGACTGAGCCTCTCATTTGGTGTGCCTGCTTCCAGCCGCTATTTCCCCTCTTTCTCCCTCACACAGAGGCATAGGATATTGTTTTAAAACATAAATCAGGTTATAGCTCATCTTGCTTAAGATATCCAGTCGCTTTTTGTGACTTTAAATAATAATCTAAATACCAAAAAAATATATTTTAAATATATATTACATGTAGTTATATTCCACTATAAATATATCATGTAAATTGATATATTTATACATATTGATATCAGTATTCTATAATTAATTATATATAAATACTGATATTATATTGTTATTTATATTGTATATGTCATAGTTTATATGCATGGATATATCAGGTTTTCCCTTTTTCTGCTGCGAGACATGCTGATGCAGGGGGCCTCGAGATACATCCATTCGTATTCTGACTGTGCCCTTAGCTGGGAGTCCGAGAAGTGGACTTGCTGAAATATTGTATGTCAACTGTAATCAAAGAATTAAAAAGTTATTTAAAAAAAAAAGGAAAACAAAGAGGTGCACTTGCTCAACCTGAAATTTTATGTTTTGATCCACAATGTCAAAATTCCTTCTTCAGAAATTACTTCAGAAACAATGCTGGAAGGTGCCTGTTTTCTACACCCTCCCCACGGTATCATTAATCATTTTTTTTTCTGCCATGTTATTTCTGAACACCATCTGTATTCCCTGGGCTCTCCTGCTGGATGCTGGAAAGCTCATCTAGCTGACGGCAATCTAGCTGACGGCAAAGATCATCCAAGCCAGCCAAAACCGGAGCTGCTCAGCTGACCCATAGAATTGTGACCAATTATCAATGTTTGATATTTTAAGCTGCTAAGTTTTGAGGTGCCTTGCTGTACAGCAAATACAAACTGATATACTAATGATACATACAACTCCTTCACCAATTGTATTAATGAGAACAGCCCCCTATTTTTTTCTTGGCTATAGCTTCCCAAAGTATAAACCCTGCAGGAGATAGTAACTCAGGACCAAGAGGAACCCATATGAAATTCAATGTCCTCTAAAATAACTTCCTTTGACATTCATTTCCTTGGAGCTTTTCATGAAGGAGTGCCACTGAGATACGTTCTCTTCCATTGATTTGAGAAGTGTTTACTTTAAGTGATCCAAAGGACCATCCATCCTGCTTCTACTTTGGCAAAAGGCAGAATAAAAATATTCACTTTGTAGGTTGAAAAGCTGATGGTGTGCTGAGTTCCCTCTGGCTGGACAGGGCATCCCCTGGCTCTCCTAATCTTTTCCCAGTTATTTTCTCACCCGAAAAACACTTGAATTTTACCCTCAGTGGTTGAACGAATATCCCTCATTGGTTCTTCTTATCATTTAAAGTTTTCTTTACTATGGTCTGAAGGTTCTATCCACAGGAATGTAAGGCCCATCATTTCCTTACCCCAGCATTTTGTCTGCAGAATCAGGGGGAAAAGCTGTGGGTGTCATCCTAGCTGACTTCTTTAAAGTCAGTCCTGAATTCACTCAACATTTCTCTGATTGCAGGGTTGGGAAAAGGCCTTTTGGTGAAATGATAGAGTGGTGAACACGAAGGGACCTTTGGGTCCACGTAATCTACTTTGTTTGCCCAAGGGCACAGACTTCTTAGTGACAGGCCTCAGGCTAAACTACTTAAAGCTATTTCCTCTACAGGCTACGTATCAACTACTTAATACAGACACGTTGGCAGTTCCTAATGCTCAGTCCTGGCCCCTCTTCTTACTCTGATCTCTCACACCAGCTAAACTCATTCATTCCCAGATATGTAAGTACTGTTTCGTGCCTGTGACTTCCAAATTTATATTTGTAAACTCCAGACTGTGTCTCTTACTGCCTACTCACTATATCTCCTTGGATGTCTTGCAGATATATCTAAATCAACATATCCAAAGCAAAACCATGAGTCATCCAAGTGGTCTTCCCTCTCCATTGCCCATGTCACTACCTTCGCCCAGTCCACTATTATCGCTCGTGTAGACTATTCCAACAGTTTGTATAGACTATTCCAACACTTCCTGAATTATTTTCTTTCTTCTTTCCCTTAACTCCAACCCATTCCCCACACAGAAGCCAGAATAATCTTCTAATTAGGTAAAAACCAGATCATACCACAATTATCCTCATTACACATGGACTGAAATCCCAAATCCTCATCATGGTCAGGAAGTCCTCGTGATCTAGCTCCTGCTTACCTCTAACTGCACTGCATCTTGCTTTCACCTTTGGTCTCTCTGGTCCAGCCACGCCGGCCTTCTCTTCGCTTCTCAAATGTGCTGAATTTCCCATGCCTCTGGTCTCCAGTTCTGCTTAGAGAAGAAAAGACCACTTTCTCTTCTTCTGCTTGGGAACTTTCTTCCCTGGCCTCCTCACACTCTAAGCCTCTGTGTGAACATAACATCCTCCGATCAGCCTTTTCTGATGACTCGCTGTTCTCTAAGTCAGCCCTTTATTTGTTCTTTTCACAGTACTTGTTGCCATTTGTAATTCATTTATTAATATGTTCTTTTGCTCAAACTCATGTGTTGTCACCACTCTGTAAGTTATGCAAGAGCAATGTCATATCTGCCTTGCTTACTGTAGTGTATTTGTTACAAGAAAATTTCAGCTCGTCATGCGTCCCCCCCAGGGCTTATTGGAAAGCAGATTCTTGTACCTTCTCAGCCAGAGGTTTTTCTTCTGTGACTAGGTCTGTTTTAACAAAATTCTTTATTTTCTTTTTTGCTTAGAATTCTTCTTCTTTTTTTTTAAATATTTTATTTATTTATTTATATACAGAAGGAGGTAGAAAGAGATGGGGAGAAACATCAATGTGTGGTTGCATCTCACGTGACCCTCCTGGGGACCTGGCCTGCAACCCAGGCATGTGCCCTGACTGGGAATCGAACCAGTGACCCTTTGGTTCGCAGCCCATGCTCAATCCACTGAGCTACACCAGCCAGGGCAGAATTCTGCTTCTTTTAGTATAGATATAGGAATCTGAGGACTTGTGTGGCAGGAGCTACGCTGTTGGCTTATTTCCTTTACTTCTGAAAATGTGCAGTTGCTTCCTAAACTGCAAAGGCCCGTAGAGACATACCCACATGTCTTTTAATCATCACCTGCTCTTTCTATGTTCACTGCTTCGGAGAATCCCAGTCCCAAGTTAGAACCATTATTGCAAACATCCTGAGCCTCATGATCTTTAAGGAATGACCCCAACCCTTTACTTTCAGAGATGCAACCTATATAAGTAAATCAGAATGGAACAATGTTGCAAGAAAAAGAAGAGCTTGAAGAATCCACTGGGAAGAGTCTACTTGCTGGCCAGCAAAAGTAACCTGGGTCACATGGTTTGTCCACAGCCCAGAGGGTGACACCATAGAGGCAGGAGGGTTTGTGGAAGAGTCTGACTCTGTGCTGACCTGGTCACCTGCTTGCATAAATTCCGACCTGGTGCTGCTTCCTTTATTACACAGAGTCCGACACAAATAACACCCCTTTTTATTACAAAATCGAAAGCAAGTAATTCTGTAACATAACAATATCACTCTCAAGCACATCATATGATGTTTTCGGTGAAATGTTCAAATGAGAACTATAAATTTACAACCATATTATTACCCTACCAACTACACTCAAGCAGGCCTCGCTCATGCTGGGCCCTGTATATCTCAGATTGATCTTTCTAAAGGTGATGTGAGCCAGAGAGGCCCAAATATATGAGTTGTTCAAAAGGAAATCATTTAAAGAACCAACAAATCCTTGAGTTTCTAAAGGTAAGGTTCTCTAGTGCACTCCTGACTATAAGAGCACGGCTGGAAGACCCCTTAAAGAACTTTCTAGGCATGTGACTATCTGTAAAGCTGAAAGCAAAGAAAGAATTGGAGAGCACCGGGTCTAAAGGAGATCGCCGGGTACATCACCGTGAACGAACTCTTCCAAGGAGAGAGGGATCATCTATCCGAAATTCACCCTCTAGGACTTTCTTAAACTTTCAGATTTGCTGGATACATAGCATACTGGTTTCCTCTGTGCCAGATAATAAAAACCCACATGCCTGTGTCCGTGAAGCTGCTCTGCCGCAAAGAAGCGCACCTATAGCCGTGTGCCATCAGATGCTTATTGAATACTTTTGACTGACACACCTTGAAAAGTAGGAACAAATTTTTTGAAAGCCCAAATAAGTGTTTCCTTAGCCCAGAAGACAGCTAACCTAAACCTGGTCTTGTCAGCTGCCTTATACAAGAACTCCAACCCCATTTTCCATAGCTTAATGCAAAATGCAGTTTCAAACACAAGTTGCCACTGGCAGAAGAAAGCAAGCAATTTCCCGCACAACCCAAGTTCACCTTCACCTTTGCTGTTGTTGGCCCAGGTTCAGTATCAACAGCGATGCCCTATACCTGGTGCCTGGGCTCCTGCACCTCCCTGAGTTCCCAGACAGCCTTGGGCTGGAGGCACCAAGACAAACACCCTGTTTCTCAGCCAGCCTCTCCACCCTGCCCCCAGGCCCAGCCTTTCTCTCTTTCTGTGTTGTCACCCAGCTGGGCGCCTCTTCCTACCCACATCTTCCCACCACAGGGACCAGTGGTCTGGGACCCAGAAGACTTGGCCTGTGGTTTGCATCTGTCTCCCAGAGGAGGAGGATTTACAGAGCCCAGTTATGAGATTATTTAGAGCTAATGATCACTGAGGTGTCTTTAAGCTTGTGGAGCCAACTGTGCTGACCTAGCCAGTTAGTCTGAATAAATGCCGTCCTGGGTTTCCTTTTGTTCAACTTAAGAAAAGTAATGTTGATGAGCAGGGTGGGCCCCCAGCGAGAGAGCTGTCACTGTGGAGACAATTTAGCAGCAGATGCTTTGTTGAACCTCAGCTGTTCTCTTCAGTGACATCAGTGTGACAGGAAGATATTTGTTCAGGTGATGGGCTTGAGTGGGCCTCAGGCCAGACCCCACATCCCCAAGGACCACCCTTCCAGTGCTTAATCTTGGATCCCCTCAACCTGAAGAATCTAACCAACTTCTCTCAATTACAAATTGAGGTTTTGGCAGCTGGAGTGACTGGGGGCCAGCTACAAACCACACAGGCTGGGCTGAGGACCTGCCTTTGAAGGTCCCTACCACAGGTGGTTCTTCTTGCCTTTCTCCACAGGGTTGATCATCCCACCGGCATGGTCAGGACCCTGAGGTGGTATCAGGTTAGGGCAGCTAGTCTCCGGAGGGCTAATACCCACATGCATTTGCAACTGATTTCATCAGCTAATTCACCGGGTGATCTATCCTTGGTAAGGCCTCTTAGGGGTTCAGGGATGTTTGAGGTTTTGCATTTTGAATTTTGAAAGTTCCCATATTTTAAAAAAGGAAGAAACACAAAATAGGTCTTAAAAAACATATTTTAAATTTTCAATCTACTTAAATCTATTTCCAGAATTGTATGCTATCTCTATTTAGAAATGACAACCAAGACAAAATCGGAGGTGTCGTGAATGTGAAGATTGGGCCAAACAGTTATCCTACCCCCTGCATCCCCTGTAGAGTTCAATCAGCTTCTTCCCTGTCCTGTGGCTCCCGGTCTAGACTCTTCAAGGCCCTTCGGTATCAATCGACTAAGGCTCCTCGGTGGCCCAGAAGGTCAAAAAGGCCTCTGTGTGATAGTCTGGGCTTTATTGTTAGAGGCCGGTGACATCCTCCATAAGTTTGTACCAGTGGTGGCTGTCATTTCCTCTTCCTTTTGCTTTTGAAATTGATGTTTGCTTAGGGACCCGGGATGCCAGTGGCAGCCTTATCTCAGATATTCCATCTCCCATATCCTGCTACCCACCACTTAGGTTCTCTCAAGACTCCAGAGGAAGAAAGATGCCTTCTCTTGGGGGTCTACCTGATATTACAACAATGAGCTCCCCACTGTGGTGGTCCTGAAATTTCCTTACAGAAATTGAGTCCGGAAAGGATGATGGCACTCAACACACCTTCCACTTGCTCTCCCATACATTTAGTTCCCTGGTGGGTATGCAGATCATGTGACTAGTTCTGACCAATGGGCTGTAGGCAAAAGTGGTTTGTGTCATTTCTGGACTAAAGTGTGCTGGAGCTGAAACACAATCCCTTTTAGCTGCCTCTTCCCTTCCTGTAGATCTGGAGATGCTGTAAATGGTAGAGCCTGGTTCCTGCACAGTAAACACCGCCTCCCCCCCCCCCTGCCGCCCCCGCTGTGTACCTGAACGTGCAGCAGGATGGGAAATAAAGTTTCGGGTGCAAAGCCAATGAGATTTCCAAGCTCATTTGTTACCACTGCATAGCTTAACCTACCCTTACATGTATTCTAAGTAAATGTTACTTAAACAATTGAATCTTAAAACATTTGAAATACCCTTACATATGTATGGTATGGTATATGTGAACAATATACAATTTAAAAAATTGGGCTTATAAAATACTTCATATGCAACAAAGAAAATGAACCACAAATCAACATCTCTTTTTGTTTTTATTGTCTTTTTGTTTTTGTGTATATTAAGCATATGAGGCTAAGACTGTTAACCAATGTGAACAGCGGAATTAGGAGCCTCTAAATTAAATTTTATCTGCAGGGTATGACACCAGATACAGTCTATGGTCTCAGGAAGCTTAGGAGAGTGGGAAAAAACCAGGAATAGGGATAAGGAGATTTAGAAGTCACGGGATATTCTGGATCATTCTTTGCACTGAGCTTAATTCATTTCCCAGGATCCTTCCTCACTCACTCAATCCCACATCGGGCTGTCCCCCTCTGAACTGCTATGGCAATGGTTATCTGCGCCTCAGTTATAGTCTGTCTCTTGTTGCTCATCCATTCATTCTACAAAGATTTTCTGAGCCTAGGATGGGCTCCCAGATTAGGTGATGGAAGCTCAGAGACCTAAGCAAGCCTTTAAAGACCCTCACAGTCTAGTTAGAAGTTTTCTTACAATCTACTCAGAATTTCACAGTTGCTGGGTTTGCTCCCTCCTTGTGGGGAAGAGTTATGCCTTCATTCCCCATTTGTCTTCCACATGCCCTGGCATCATGAGTGCAGAGGCTGTTTCCTAGTTGACACACGGGTCTGCTGGGCACACTCATCAGTCACTGTCTCTCTTGATCTTCATTAAAATCCATTCTCAAAGGAAAGTGATGCTCCTTGTTTCAGTTCCGATCCATTCACCCGTCCTCAGTTGCTATGGTCTGCTTTAGGTTGCTTCATGTTATGTAACTCGGGCAAAGCCTTCTTCAATGTCTACCCCTAAAGCCTACTCAAAGATAGCCAGGTTTTGTATTCAATAGCAAACAACTGTACAGACTTGTGCATTTGGGGGGACTGAAGTCTGTGAGGTAGAAAAAACATCCAGTAGAAATTGGACCTGCTGATGAATATGCTCTCTTAAAATATCACTAACATGAAATATAGCCTTTCATGGGAAGACCATCTCAAGCACCCCCCTTTTCCCCAGCACTGACATTCAACTTGACATGTTCTCTTTCTATATACAAGTCAAAGCAAGACTTTTCCAAGTGTCAGCATCACAAGCTCAAGCTAGTCCTTGGCAGTGAACTGGGTTTCCTTTAGCCCCTGGCAGAGTATTAGCAAC
>PVJI01012959.1:0-49315 GCA_004026765.1 Micronycteris hirsuta | reverse complement strand
GGGACGGGAGGGGAAGGGAGGAGGGAGGGGAGAGGCTGCAAATAACTGTAATTAAACAAAAAAATTAATAAAAATAAATAAATAAATAAATAAATAAATGAAGGATACACCAATGACCAATTGATATACCAAAAGAACAATTTACAGGAAAACAACAGTGCAGTGGATAAAGCTGAGAATCAATTCAATGATTTGGAACATGAGGAAATAAAAAAAAAAAAACCAACAACGCAGAACAACAAGAAGAAAAAAGAATACAAAACAACGAAGATAGTGTAAGCAGCTTCTGGGACAACTTCAAGTATTCCATCATTTGCATCATAGGGGTGCCAGAAGGAGAAGAGAAAGAGCAAGAAATTGGAAATCTATTTAAAAAAATAATGAAAGAAACTTCCCTAATTTGTTGAAGGAAATAGACATGCAAGTCCAGGAGGCACAGAGTCCAAAACAAGATGGATGCAAAGAAGTTCACTCCAAGACACATCATAATTCGAATACCAAAGTTAAAATAGAGAATCTTAAAAGCAGCATGAGAAAAGCAGTTAGTTCCTTACAGGGGAGTTCCCATAAGGCTATCAGCTGATTTCTCAAAAGGAACTTGGCAGGCTAGAAGGGACTGGCAAGAAATATTCAAAGTCATGAAAAGCAGAGACCTATAGTCAAGATTGCTCTACCCAGCAAAGCTATCATTTTGAATTAAAAGGCAGATAAGTAGCTTCCCAGAAAAGAATAACTAAAGGAGTTCATCATCACCAAACCATTATTATATGAAATGTTAAAGGGACTTATTTAAGAAAGAGAAGGTCAAAACTACGAACGATAAAATGGCAAAAACTACAAATCTATCAATAATTAAATATAAAAAACAAACTAAGCAAACAAGAAGAACAGAGACAGAATCATGGGTACACAGAGCGTTTTGATGGTTTCCAGATGGGAGGTGGCTGTGGGGGAATGGGTGAAGAAGTGAGGGGACTAAGAAGTACAACAGGTAGTTACAGAATAGCCCCGGGGATGTAAAGTACAGTATAGAAAATGAAGCAGCCCAAGAACCTATACATATGACCCATGGGCATTAAAAATGTTGTGGGGGTTGCCTCAGGAAGTGGGGGTGGTACTTGGTGGAGAGGGGAAAAGAGGAAAAAGTCAGGACAACTATAATAGCATAATCAATAAAATATAATTACATTTTTTAAAAGATACCTTTCAAGAATCTAATCATTGAATACCAAGATAGTCCATTGCAAAGCTATGACCCATTTAATGAGTCTATATATTTCCAATTACAAAATTAATTTATGCCCACTTTCGCACTGAAAATAAAAGTCTCACCATTTCTGCCCTGGCTGGTGTGGCTCAATGGATTGAGTGATGGCCTATGAAACAAAACGTCGCCGGTTTGATTCCCAGTCAGGGCACATGCCTGAGCTGTGGGCCAGGTCCCCATTTGGGGGCATGTGAGAGGCACCCCTCTCACACATCAATATTTCTCTCCTTCGCTTTCTCCCTCCCTTCCACTCTTTCTAAAAAGTAAATAAAATATTTTTTAAAATCTCACCATTTCTAATTTGATGTCTTTCTGCACAGAATTGAACATTAAATTCTTGAACTATCATTGAGCCATTCTGCCTTAAATCAAGGCAACTGCACATTTTGCTAATCTCAAACACCGACCAGACAAAATGCACAGAAAGGTTTTTTCAAGAGAAAACAAATGTCTGTTAGTAAATTTACTGGACTGTAGATTCCATGTGTATTTGGGAATACAAATATGAAATAGGAGCCAACTCTGTCTTCACCAAGCTCGTATTATGGTAAGAGAAACATAATAGATTTATATACATGTATGTGAATTATATATTAAATATAGTGTACTTATATGGAACATAATTTTATTCTATAGAAGGAAAATATAGAAAAAATGCTAATTAGATTCACCCCCCCAAAAAAGATCTTAGCTGCATAATTTTGGATGCATTATTTAATTTACCTGCGTCTCACTGTTCTGAAATGTTAAATAGAAACAATTATAACTACTTCGTAAAATCTCTGAAGATTCAAAAAAGACAATATGTGAGATGTGTTTGACATTTAATTCACAGTACCTATTATTCTCTTTGTTATGTAATTTTCATCATTATCATTAATATCAAATTTTATTTGTTATCATTAATGTAAGATAACCGTGATCATTAATTCAACAAATGTTTGAGTACCTGCCAAATGACAGGCACTGTATAAGCTATACAATACAAGCAAGAGAATAATAATGTTTTTATAAAAGGAAGTGAGGTTGTTTAGTGGAGAGAGAAGTGGGGAAGGCCAGGTGGAGGGTTTGTATATCAAGGTGAAGTGGAGACAGCAGCCTCAGTGCGTTCACAGCACAGGTGGGCTCACTGGTGTCCCCAGTCCTCAGGTACGTGCTAAGAGAGAACTCGGAATTCCAGCTGGAAGTCATGACTTCCAGAGCCTGTCACCCGTGTAAGAGCAGCACCTCCGTCACCCCTGGGACTCATGACAAGGCCACCACTGTTGCTTCACTGGCTTCTCCCCTCCCTCCAGCAAGTGTTGAGTTGAAAACTCGCCCAAGCAGAGTAATTTCGCTGTCCTTTCCTGTCTGTTCTATTATTTGTGTTTTGTCCTCATGTATATTCAATTAAGACTGATATCTGTGCAAAGAGAATCTGAGTATCTCACCCAGATATCACTCCCTGGGAACCAAGTTCTGTGGTTCCATTACGTTCCGAGGGCAAACAACAGCCGAATGATGAATTGCCATACTCTGTGTTGTTGTTGTTGTAGTTAAATATATTTTAAATGATAGTTAAGATGAGACTCGGCTGAAACACATCAGTAACCAATGCAAATGAGACTACTTCTTCTATTAATGATGGATAGTCCTTACATCCTTTACCATTTTATTTTATTCACAGTTATTGTCTGTAAGAACAAAAAAGATTTACTCTTACTTAGGCTCATTTGAACTAACAAGATTTATTTCCCTTTGATAAATTATGTTGAATTAATCCTTTTGGACAGCACCAAAGACCAAATACTGGATGAGCTACTTAATCATGAGCCCTGTCAGAGCCCGAATCCACACCAGACTTACTAATGGAAAATTGTGCGAACCACGAGGAAGCTGACAGAACAAATGAGCTGTCCAGCGATGCTTCTGAAATGTCCTCCACAGGAGGACCTTTGCGTACACATCAAGAAAGGCAACAGGTCTGGGATTTGTCATTATAAACCAGGGTAGAATATTCAGTTACAAATCCAGGTTTTAGAGGCCTGAATCGTATATTTTAGGGGCCATTTTGAAGTAAAATAGTCAAAAATATAAATAGAAAATTAGATACAAAATTCAATAGGGATTTAGACTAAAAACATTTCAATAACTTTAAATTTTAAAATGTTGACAAAAACTACAATCATCCTCAGATCCAGGAAAATAACATCCATTTACTAAGTAACTATCTTATTCACTTCTGTAATACTTTCTCCATACTTGTTTTGCTGTTTACTCTTTAGTTGCCTCTTCATATGACAGCAATTTTCGAGCATTATTCTTTGTAGAAAATATAGAAAGAACCCTTTTCTAGCCAGATTGATCAAATCTCGTTTCATACCATTGATGGTTTTCAGTGGGCGTCAGTGAGAACTGAATCCTCTGCTTACAATATGTCATGTGCCCTGACGGAAGGAACATTCCGCAGAAAAGCTTCCAGTTCCTTCCACTGACACTTGCCCACGTCGCTGCAGGGCCAGGCGCAGTAGGATCCATTCACGTGCAGTGTGACATCTAGTGTGAGGAATATTCCAAAGCCATTCCTTTGGCGGGATGGTCAACAATAACCTAACTGTTCATGGAAGTGGCCATTTTTCATGGAAGAGCTAATAACATCCCTCCGAACACTAGCGAAGAACACGTTCTGGATGCCACACGGCAACTGCAGTCCCCGGTTCTCTCCTGACTGTTCACAAATACAGCGTTCGCCCTCAGCATTCGAATTCAGACCCTTTCGTTCCTTTGTTGACATTTTTGGCCTCCTTTGTATTTCTCCAAGTGCTTTTTAAGTTGAGAAACCCAGGAACGAACATCGAGCGCTCCTAAGCCTAGTGTCCTCCCTGCATTTAACGGAAGGACTGCCAAACGGTTCCACACGCCGGTCAGAGGGCACACTTCTGCCAAACGCAGCAGGTAGGACAATCTAAAGGACAGGTAGAAAGTATTTTTACTAAAAGCATTCTCTTGAAATTTTAAAAAAAAGTGGAAAGAAAAATATGGTTCTTACAGCTAATGTAATGATTTTTGAATGATTGACCATATACCAGGGATCCCTCATTTTACTTTTGGCATGACATCTTAGAGTGTTGAGGAAAAGATTGTTGAAATCACTGTTCTTCAAACCGTGTGATAATGACATGCTTACATCCTTGCCTTCCTTTTCTCAAATTCCTTTGGTGATTTTGTAACCTTAAACAGTGCTAGATTTGGAAGCAGGGAAAAATTTAATACTTCACATGAAATATCTTAATGTCATTTCCTCTTCTAACAAGCTTAATGAGAAATGAAATGATGAAAGAAAAGACGTTTCTTACTTGTGTGCTTCCTTCAAGCAAAGGGAGAGAATAGTTGTAAGAGATTCCATGCATGAGCGAGCACTCTGTTACCCCTGTTTGCTACAAATCATATTAAAAAGGGCATCTGTTCTCAATAAATCCTCTTTCTTCCATACCAGCAAACTGCCCCCAACAGTGGAAGAAGTCTGCAGCGCTGCAAAGAACCCCTCTGATTTCAAACACACTATCATATGAAGGTCAGGTCCAAATACTACCAGAAATAGTTAATACCAAAAAAAAAAAAAAATCGGATGGTAACAGTTGATCTACTGTTTATCAAAACGGGAAGCAAGTCTCCATTAGATTGAATTTTCCAGTTAAGTGATGGGTAAGCGTGGCCTCCTATGGGACCCTGTTACAGGAACATGCTTCTCAACGTTTTTTAAACTAAACACTGTTCTGAAGAACATATGTGTATCCCCCTTCCTTGCAGCTTCTGCTCCACTGCACGTGTCCACAGGCCTTGCTCTTGTCGTAATGGAATCACCAAGAAGCAGAGAAGAGTTACATTCCATGTGTCCGCACTAACCAACACATTTCCTCTAGTTTTGCTAATGTAGTTTACATTACAAAAATAATGACTTATTGTGACTTTCCATTTTAAAATTTGTATAATATTAAATACACATTTTCGTGCCCCTCCTGGGAGAGCCAGATGCGTTCTCCCGGGGCACGTGCCGCTGCCCCCTCCCCACCCACACGTGAGAAATGCTGTTCTAAGACTAATGGTGCCAATTTTCTGCTTTAGTAAATAGGATGGAGCAAACATAATCGAATTCCCATTTGGTGCTTAGGATTTAATTGTACCTCAGGCTCTGGACGATAAACTCGAATCTTCACTATGCAGCACTATAGCTACAGATTTACAAAATGAGTGAGCTTGATCAGCAGATGTACCGCCAGGCCAGGAAACACCGCAAGGTGCCCCTCTCTCCTACATATATATTCTTAACAGTCTCAATCACTATGAGCAATGCATAGAATTTAAATTTAAAAATATTTAGGCTCAATTAAACAATATGATTCATTATTGGGGATTCCCCCCAAAGCATCTTCTATCAGTAATGAAGAAAGACGCTAATCCCTTTTTTATACATTGCCTTAGAACCTTCCTTTGTTTGCAGATATGCAGCAATTTTCCCAGGTCAGTATTTGCTCAGGCTCTGGATATTAACTGCCATAATTCTCTTCACATGCTCCAGGCAATTAATCCCTCATGCAACATGCATAGTTCAGTGCCCTTTTATTGCCTGACCTCCACTCTCACACCTCCCCGGGGCTAATACCATGCTAATGCCTGGATTTGGCCTTCCAATTTTAAGACATATTAAGTTCAGGAAACAAAAATAGAACAGGCTCCAAGGCCCTCATTTTCATTTCACCTTTTCATGGTCCCTTTGAGTTTCACCTTGAAATTAATTAAGAGAGGACAGCAAGGTGAAATTGCACCATTTCGTCTGGGTGGTCCCTGGCTTCCTTTATTTTGTTGACTCCTGAAATGCCAAGCTTTCAGACAGATATTTAAACAGTGAGTAAAGGATCATAGCTGGTTACAGAATCTCTCTGTCATCACAGCATTCACAAATGCATCCCTCTCCTTGAATTTTTTACTGATAAGTGTGTGAAACTATTTGTGACATAAAGTTGCCAAAGGAGTAATAGATTAAAAAAATGTCCATGAGATGAGGAACTAGGGTTGGCTCTGGGTGATGATAGAAGGGAAAGCTTTGGAAAGGGAGTAAGTGAGGAAAGCGGCAGATCCTGTACCCCACAAAAATGTGTGCTATCATTACAGAACAATGGACAGCAGTGAATAAAATCTCTGTGCCTGCAGAGAGATCAGCCAACTAAGCAGATACTTCCACCCCTGGTCAAAGAGGACGGCAGCAATTGGTACTGCCGCAGGTGAGAGCCCAAGAGGGTGAAATACTGAGTCAAGGCTAACATACTCATCCTTGCTTCAGTATTTGGGCCTCAGTTGTGATACCAAGTTGCTACTACAAGTTAAAAGCTGATACCAAAAGATAAAACCATAATAGACACAATAGAGTCCAAGTTCATTCAGGCCTGTTACTAACTAAAGGATGAATTTATTGTAGCTGGCAAGGCTGGAAACAGTAACAGGAAAGAAACTAACAAATGTAAATGAAGTGAGAGCATGCACCACTGGGGACCAAGGGAGAATCTAGTACCAGACCAGGTGAGACTTCTAAACAGGACATGCTAAACAAGATAGGGATTTCTGGAAAGTTCCCTCATGGTCACATCATGACTATTTCAGATCCTCCAAGCAAAAGTGTACAAACTGGTTTGCAGGGCACTATGGGCACCCTCCCAACAAGACAATGAGACCTGGCTCACAGCACGACTTGCCTTACACACAATTACTGAGGGACAACCATGCATCAGCCCCGGTGGCAGACGTGGGAGAAGGGAAACACAGACCCATAAACAAGCAGTGGCAGCATCCTGTGTTGAATAAAGCTACTGGTGTCCAGTGGAAAGAAGAAAAAACTTATTCTAGAAGAGCCACAGACAGCTTCACAGAGGTGATGTCTTTGTAATGGATTTTGAGCTTATTACATAGGGGTTCTTAGTTGCAAAAAAACAGGAAATTCAATTCCCTATTATTAGTAGCAAGGAAATTTATCAAAGGAAAGCTCACAGGTTTTCCAAGAGGCAATGCAGCTAGGAATAACACCCAAATGTCATCATGGAAACGCTCCTGTGGAGAGACCCCTGCTGCCACCACTGGGCATAGATCCTGCCTCTTGGCCACAGGACTTGCTTGGCTGCTGCCTCCATAACTGGTTGAACCCACCCTCTCCTCAGAAGCTCCGGTTTCTTATTCGATCCGGTATAAGGCACATATCACTGGTGGAGACTGGTTCATATGCTAGAGAGATTGGGAAAGTCAGGAGGATTTGATGTTTCTGGGCACCCAGAAAGAATGACAGAGGTTCACTTCAGAAGCCTTTAAAAGGTACTCAAAATATGAAGCAAGGGGAAACGGCGTGTGCAGAGGCACAGGGAGTGGAGGAGCATGGCTCAGAGCAGAGTTGGAAAGTCATTCTCTAGCCTTTCAATCTCCTCTCAGGACAACTCCAAGAACCAGCAGCTCAGTTTTACATGGTCAAGAAAGAGACCTTATGATTCCTTTAGTTATTACTCTCATTAGTGCTCTTATTCCCAACTACAGGCTCATTGTATCTTGGATGGTCTACTGACACAGCAGATTTCACCTGCCAAAATCTGGTTGTAAAACACTGGAAATTGGGGCTACAGGACCAGCCACTGAGTCCTTCTTCTGCCCCATCTTGGGGCCTGATATGTTTGAATCTATTAAAGCTAAGAGTTTTACAACTATTAAGAATATTCCTATACACATCCTCAACTGAAACTTGTCTGAAAGTATTTCCTATTAGAATATTTAAAAATCAATCTCATATCACCCCATGCCGTATGGTCATAGGGTTTTTGTTAGTGAAGACGGTAGCTGTGTTATGTGCATTATATAGCCACCTGCTGTATACTCTGGCACAGTGGAGGCTTAATACAAATAATCATCACAAGCAACTCCTTCTTTACAGCAGCTGTCAGAGTAGTTTGCATTTACATATCTGTCCATCTACCAATCAGAGGACAAGGAAAGGAGACAAAAGGAAGGGAGAAAGCCCATTCCCATTCATTTAGGCTTCTTATAGTCACTGCAAAGCTGGCTTGGACAGAATAGTTTCAGTATGTGAATGACCAGTAAGTCAAGAACTTCGCAAAGTTTCAAACTTTCATAACAACCCTACCTAGACACAGGCAAGACTTCAGGGGTCAGCATAGCTTATTCATTAGTCTCCGCACTCTTGTCTGGCTCCTGGTATTTTGGAGCCAACTTGTAGAAAGAGCTCAAGCTACAAAACCTGCTTCATTAATAAGTTATTCCCCATAACACTGGAGGCACAACTCAACCAGTCTTTATAGCTCAGTGAAGATTTCATATTCAGTTACCCGATGCAACAGAAATTTCTCACTTTACTTAGCCAGGTGTTTTCATCCTGCATTACTGCGATGAACCGCTTTCTGAGGTAAGTTTATCACACTCTGCATTTAAAGTACGTACCTTGTTTAAAAAAAAAAAAACACTCTGCCAAACTAAACAAACAGTTCTAATTCAGTTTCCGATCTAACTATCTAAACACCCCTCCCTCTGCTCTCCCTCTTGTACCTTCGTAATCTCTTTCTTCTTATTTTTTAATTGGCCCACCAGAGAAAACTCGACATCGAGGTCAGAAAGTTCATTGTCCTCTTACCTCTGCATCTGATGTTTGCTCTGTGATGTTCTTCTGCTGTTTTCTGGTAGGTCTTTAAGGAGCAATCACAGGGAGATCTGTTTTTAATAGTTAAACAACTGGAATAAAACCAAGAAAGACATGGGATTACAGAAAGGCAAATTATACCGTAACAAAATCCGAAGATGATACAGCTCTGATGAATCAGTGTCCAAGCTTTTTATAGAGAATTCTATTGAGACCACACTAAGCCAAGGCTTTCAGACAAAGTGTAAGGTCATCTAAGAGAAAATGTGAAAAAGGATTTATTACATATTCACCAGTAGACATAATTTCATAATTTTTAAAAAAGAAATAGAATTTGCAATGAAATACCCTCACTTCACCCTGCCTTAAAATGCTACCCACTTGTTTGCAAACAGGGATCATGAATTTTATAGGACAATTCGTGGTTTACAGGTCACCGTCACAGAAATCATCTCATTGGACCCTTAGATCAGGCAGGTATGTTTCTGTCACTAGAAAGCTGAGCTCAGCATTATTTCTTATAACTAAGATCACATAGGTCGTTAATGAAGGAGCCAGGCCTCTAACCCGGTCTTCTCATTTCTAACTTCTGGCCATTTTCTTTCCAGTGCCCCCAAATTAATCTTTATCGTTATTTATTTCATACCAAGCACTCGAACGTGCCAGTCACCCAGAAAGAGTCCGAGGCCCTTCCCAGGTCTCTCGCTAGTGGCACCACTGCAGTTGAGGGGAATGATGTCAATAACTCATCACACTCGAAACATGAAACAGGGCAGTGAAGCACCTATTTTCACTTTTATTGCATTCTTAGCCCCCTTGCCTGTGGAGGGTGCTCAGCAAGAGTACCCGCCCAACCAAGCCACACAATTTACAAAGGAAACACCCCGTTGTCGCTGTCCCAAGCCTTTTCCTAATACCAGGTCGCCCTCCTTCATTTTTCCCTCAAGCATTCCACTAGTTGCCTTTACTTTACAAACATTTTCTTCATTTCCTGTTTGTTATGGTCCAACGGTGCACCCTTAGCAAAGGCAAGAGACTAAGAAGGCCATTCTTATTCCACATGAGCCACAAAAACTTTCACCTTCTTTTGAAGCAAGTAAAGCCAGAGTCTACTATGACCAAAGAGGAAAAATTTAATGGGTGCCAATAGCTTTTCCCGATTTTCAAAATAATACTCTATTCAAGGAATACGTAAGTGTCCCAGCCCTCTCCTAATTCCTCATTTGTCTTAATTACACAGAGTCTCTAAGCAACCTAAAATTACTTATATCATTTTTGGCCTCTTATACCATCACTCCCTGCCTTGGCTACATATACCAAATCTGAATAAAACAGTGTTTGCCTTCTGAGAGTTACGTTTGAAATGGAGCTCGTGAGAAAGACAAATTCTGAGTGAATTGCTAAGTCTGCACAGTGTCTAATACCACAGACAATATTTATAAGGTACTAAATTAGTATTTATTAAATTGAATTATAATTATGGAAAGCATCGGGCATAGACATTCTGATGAAATGCTTATTTTAATCACTGCTTCGAGAGGAACGTAAGATAAATGCTATATGAGCACAAAGAGAACCAGCGGTGACATCTGAAGTACAGGCAGGCAACCTGAAATGGTTCTCACTATTGAGTTGCCTCATTTACACTTAAAGACTCGTTTCTACACAAATGAGACAAATAGTTATGAAACTCAGTGGGCCAGTTAGTCGTTTTTAAAACAGTTTCAAATAGACTTTTCTACATCTCTATTAGAAATTCAGTTTATTCTTTAGATTCAGCCATTTTCTTTTCATGTATTGTCATGGGAACCACCTAACACTTATGGGTTTTTTTTTTCATTAAGTAAACCAACATTGCTTTTTAAAAAGTTTTGGCCTAGTTTCCAGGTAGACCAGTAGCTGTCCTCAGGTTTTATATTTTTTCCATTACTCTTTATCAAAATTATCACATAAGTTACGTCATTACGTGACTCAAACACAAGTGATCTCATGGATTAGTTCTATCATTTCCAAACTGTAGATGGAGAAGCCGAGGTGCATGGCAACTGAATGGCCTCCAGGTGACTTAACGACGAGCATTTATTGAAAAAGGTGACTGCATGTAGAGGGATGACGAGCAGAGCAGGCAGATATTCCAGGTGCAGGGACCAGCCCTGCGAGCCGAAGTGGAAGTGCGGAGCTGAGGGAGGACCCGGCTGGCCCAGGCTCTCTGATGTGGGGGGAAATTCTCCTGTGTCACCAGGAGCTGTCTAGCTTCAAGGCACCATCATGTAGCTCTTTTCTTGAATGACAAACTTAAAGGTCTACTACAATAGGCTTGTCACATTTTATAAAGGAAATATAGAAAAGACTCCTTTCCCCTGTAGTACTTTTTCCACTAACTCTGACCCAAGTTTTCAAATTCCCCCACGATACACAGGATCAATACGCACTGAGTCTGCGTCCTGCTTCACGCCACTAACATGCAAGGCAACTTTGTCGAGGCTCTTCCACAGAATGGAGATACCACCACCCATGCCATCCGGGAGGACTGTGAGCAGTAAATGAGGTAATGTGTAAAGGCACCCGGTTAGTTCCTGGCATGAAGAAGTATCCTTGTTGGCTTATCGAAATTAATTTGGCTAGTATCACCCATGCCTAACCCCCTCTCCTCTGACTTTTCATAGCTCTGCTAAGGCATTTGACATGAAGAAATCACCAGTGTCTCCAGTCCAGCCTAAAAGCCAGAAGGCAGCCAGCAACCACAGACTTTATGCAATGACTTTCAATAATTCTTTTTTAAAGCAGTAACTAGGAATTTCAACATCTACCAGTTGTTTTAAAAAGTTCTAAAATGTTTTGTATTTCCCTCCAGAATTGTGCAAATGCTCAAAAAACATATAAAAACATGTTCAGATGATTGTGTTGGAGCAAACAGCTTAAATTTTTAATACAGTGGAACTTCGGTTCTTGAACTGAATTCATTCCAGAAGGCTGTTCAAGAAGCAACTTATTCAAAAACTGAATCTTTTTTTCCCCATTAGAAATCATTTAAATTGAAATATTCCATTCCACACCCCCAAATGATTCCCTGTTTTAACTTTTCTTATATGCATGTCTAATACTGTTTAATCTAAAAATAAACACTTTAAAAACAAAAAGGACATGAAATGTAAGTGAAAATTTAACAAAAAGGAAATGAAATGTGCAGTAAAAGATGCAAATTTGCATGCACACTATAAGCTACCTTTAATGCTGGGAGCCTTTGATGACTGAAATGGACCAGAGGGTGGACCGGCCGGCAGATGTTACTGCACGGAAGCCGAGTCCCCTTCCATAAAGAGATCAGGCAGCGGCTCTGCTGGCGCTTTCTCCCTCTTTTGTCTCTTTGCTGCACTAGACCTTGCCTCAAACTCACTGGGCCTCTGTCTCACTAAAACCTACCCAGTGACGTTTGGTTTTGCCTGCACTTTAACCCTTGCCCGCAGTGAAACATGGCATTGTCATTGAGCAAGATTCCTACATCGCACAGTTGGCTACTTCTTGGTCAGGGTGATATTTCTCAAAACTTTGCATTCCTCCCCATTTCCCAAACAGTCCCTTGATTGGTGAAGTAGCAATATCCTCCTACCTATCACCATGAAAGTGATGTCGAACTGAGAATGAAAGTTTTGTTTGACAACCGAGACATTTTTTTCCAAGAACAACTCCGTTGAGAATCAAATTGTTCGAGATGGGAGACATTAGGGACCATGGCCTGACAGCACTTTCCTCTTTGTGCATGAGCTAAGTCATCAGTGCCCAGGGTAAATATGGACTTCTTTCTAGAAGCCCATCTTCTCCCAAGGATGTAGGGGAGGAAGAAATTTTTCTCTATGCTCAAGGTTCTTTCAGTTGATCTAGTAATAAAATCTACATAAGACAGATTAACAAGAGAAAATAACCAAATCGGAACCACACGTACATGAGAGGTTCAAGGACAGAAAGTTAAAATGAGGAAGATATGGCATTCCGAGCTAAGGATGAGGTAAAGCGACTCGGGGTTTCACAGAAGCGTTACAGGGTGATAAGAAGGGCAGGTGTTCAATAATTAGAGCTTTGCCTGCTCTATAGATAGGTCATGAAAACTTAGTCCTGGTAATAACTCTTACAGTGGGCAAGGCTCCTATTTCAAATTCTTTAAGGGAGAGGTAAAAGTTTCTCTTGACTTTATAGAGTCTTGACTGCCTTCAGCTCAAAATAATTCACACACAGAAGTGGCACATTTGGGGAGTTCTACCATGAACCCTTATAAAACTTACTATAAACCATAATCTAGGAGTGACGTCAGTGTCATGGCAATGTGACAAGACCACCAGGTCTCTCCCCTTGCGTTACAACGAATGGGACAGCTGTAATTCAACCAAGGTTTTCCTTGGTTGAATTGGGACAACTGTAACTGCATGAACAATAAAATATAATTTTAAAAAAACAACCTACTCTAAGAGGAGAGATGTTCCTATCACATTAAACTGAGATGTCCTAAACAGAGTTTGGTGCCCTAGTTATTTTGTGTGGGGACTTAGCTCAGATAATTTCAACTTGAGGAACCTATGTTGGGGGTTGAGGGAACTACAATAATTTGGTAGTGGAGATCTGTCCAATCAAACCTAAATTAGGAGGGAGCGCTGGTAGTCTGAAAGAGGGAACCCACAAAGGAGCAGAAAAAGGGTCAGGTGGGAAGTTGAGTTCAGCAACCGACAGGCAAGTCACGAGCTAAGAAGTCAGAGACAGAGAGGCAAGGTAGAGACGGGAGCAGCACAGCGGAACACAGCAGATGACGCATCTGCTGGCGCAAGATTCTGCCATCATAGACAAGAATGGCCTGAGGTTAGTGTTTGAAACATCTGCCCAACACTAGGTTCTGGAATTGGGAGGGCATTGTTTTTAGCTGGGACCCCTGGCCAAATTGCCAAGGGCCTATTAGGTGTCTAATGTAAGGAAGAATTTTCAGTTTTCATCTCTGATCTTTGTTACCTGACAACATTACCCAAACAATGAAACTCCTAGGCTGCTTGGACACGAGGTCCTTGTGCTAACTCCTGGTTTCCCCGTGACAGCTTTTAGCTGGGTTTGCCAGCTCCTAAGTATTAGCGTTTTCTACTCTCTCTGGATGATCTCATTCCCTCCATGCTTTTTCTGCCACCTACTCAGAGATGCCCTGCAGATAACTATCCCTCCTAGATCTCGTTCCTGAATGCCAGCCCCATTTGTCAAGTGTTTAAAGGACATCAAGTGGACATTTCATTACCTCCAGCTCATACTTCCCCAGATTCAGTCATTCATTCTCTCTCTCCCCTCCCCCCACTTTCTCCCTCCCTCCCCCTCTTCCCTTCCTTTCCCTGCTACCTATACACGTGCATACACACACACCTTCATACACACACACCTGCATATACCAACAAAAACAAATACCATGGCTGGGTTGTAAACACGCAGTGCATTAGACAGATGATGTATTATAGAATTGTACTCTTGAAACCTATATAATGTATTATCCAATGTCACCCCAGTAAGTTTAATAAAAAAAATAATGATTTAAAAGCAAAAGCTCAATAAAAAACAGTTCTTCTTAAAACTTAATGTGCATATAAATCACCTAGGCATCTTGCTACAATTCAGATTCTGGTTCACTAAGTCAAGGTGAGGCCCCAGACTCCACATTTCTAACAACTTGCCGTTTTCAGTGCTGCTGGGCCATTGCTGGAGTCACAGGGTAACCAAGACCTAGGTCACCTAAGTTAGGCTTGTACCTTGACCACGACCTTCCTTCAAACCCTGAGCAGCTCCATGTCCCTGTTTGGGCCTCAGTGGCTTTATCTGTAAAACGTGAAACTAGACTCCACAAGTCCAGAGGTTTTTTTGAGTTCTAAAAGTAGGGATGGAGAACTGAAATCTATTAACTGTAATTTGCAAGATGTACCCTATTTCTGTGCAGTGAACCCTATGAAAAACTAACCAAGACTTAGCTGCATGCTCAACTAAATTAGGATTCAGTAGTGATGATAAAGTGTTCGGAACACCATCTGCTATAGATATGGGCCCAGAAAAGCACACACTCATAAAGCACTGGGCTAGTAAGAAAACTGGCCCAGTTAAAAGACAGTGCTTTCCTGTGAAGTCATAACAGTTTGAAATGACTTCTCTTCTCAGTGGGTCTGTGAAGGAAACAACAGCTATCAGACGGACACTTACAAAACAATTACTAACTAAACAGTATTGAAACAAAACCCAAAAATAAGGTTATTCCAAGTCTAACGGCTATTTTTAAAGCCCAAAAGAAAGGCGGTTAGGGCTACTCTATGTTTTTCCCCGATGGGAAGCTGACACTCAAGTCCACACTGGTGTTTGTTTCCCCTTATCACGCGGAGCACAGAAGAAGCAGGGCATGCTTTGTAATACTAAGATTTGGGCTCAAGTAAAAGTTATGCCTCTTACCACTTGCATAATTCGGTTAAATTATGTGAGCCTTCATTTCCTCATTGGTAAAATACAGATAGTAATAATGCATTCAGGGATTAAGCGAATTAATGGAAACCAAAATTTAACAATAGAAATATGAAGAGAGAGAAGTAGTATTATTCTGTGCAAATGAATCAAAAATGGATCACTTCCTATCACTCCCTTCCTAAACAAAATGTCAATTGTCCACATTGTCTACCAAAAATTATGCTCAGCACGGGCCCCCCAGTCTGGCCTCTGCCTGCACCTCCCGCCTGCTTTCTGACATGCGTGTTGGCGCTCTGTTGCCAGGTGTCTGTAGGGTCTCCATGCTGAGTGAATGAGTTACTAAATGCTTAACAGGATTAAGAGTAAAATAAAACTACCATTTAGAATTACCTACCACATGCAGATACTATATATCAGTTGTTTAACTTTTACAACCAACCTGTGAGAGACTGAGCTAGGGCCTCATGGCTAATAAGCAGCAGAGCTGTGATGTGAAACCTTGAATCATGTGACACCGGATGGTCCTTTCCGATTGCCTTGGTTCTACCAACTAGAAGTAAAGTGACAGACTCTGCTCACTAATACTTTTTTTTTTTGGCAATCCAATCTTTTAATTGGAACATGGAATTTTTCCTTTATAACTTCCTGTGCTCAATACCTTAGAATTTCTGTCATCTTCTAACCTTGACTTTGAAGGACAACTTACACAATGATATTCACAGAGAAAAGAGACTTTGATGCCATGTGGTTTTCTTGCAGATGATTACAAAAATCTACTTAATTTAATTGACTACATGTTTTCCATTGTTTAGGCCTCAGTCCGTCCTTGTCTACAGCCTATAAGAGATATTAACATGATCCCTGGGAAGTACAGCGTGCAAAGTCTAAAGCACATTGCAGAGCAAGACTGAACAATGGAATCAGTGGAGATCACACATCACTGACTGCAGTAGTTACAACAACCTTCTTTGACAGGGAAAAGCACCGTCTATACGGAGTGCATCCATATGAGGTGCCGTACCATGCAGAGGTGCATTTTTAGGCATTTCCTTTCTGACAGCTTCTGTCACCCTTAGTTTCACCTGCAGAACACAGAATATTACAAGACAGCAAGCCCAGAACACAGCCACTGTCACAGAGACTTGTAGGGGCTTTTCAGGGGGGATGTGTATGTCACCTCCATAAATGGTCACAGCAGTTGTTCATCATCTTCCTAGAGTTTAGAAATTAAGGAGTAAACTGAGTAGGCAATACAGTGTCTTAAGTGTCAGATAAAACAAACGTGTAGCCCTTTTTTGCTTATAGTCTTCATTCCCTGTTTTTCTATTCCGCTTCTTTCCTTTGACTTATCAAAATAGGATTCATCAGACTTTTCAAAGACTGGAAATTGAATGATTTCTTTTCATATACACCAACGAAAATAATTATTCTGTCATATGTTTCTGTAATTTGTTGATACAATTGAATATTTTCTCAAAGAATGACTGAAAGCAGTAATATGTGTACGCCCCTTATGCACCTAGTCACAGTTTCCTGTGGCAGGTCGAACAGCGGGTGGTAGGTTGCTGAGGGACTGCCGCGGCTTGGCAGCCACTGTCTGGGCCCTAGCAAAGGAGAGGGGCACTGAGGTTTGCCCCGACCACGGGGACAACAAATACTGGTTCTGCTGCTTTCAAACTAGTTCACTGAGTGACTTGCACACAGCAATCTCATTTTGATTCACTGAATCTTCCCCACCACCCTGAAAGGTAGTTATTCTTATCCCCATTGAGCAGATGAGGAAACCAAGACTCAGGGAGACCAAGTGCTTTGCCCAAGATCATATGACCTGTACATGCAGGGATTGCTTTTAACTGCACATGTTTTAAGTCTGAGTCCCTGTTCCCTTTATGATTTTACTTGTTCATCTAACAATTTAAATATAGAGGATCCACCAGGAGTCAGGCACAGCTCTCCTCACTGTACACCCTCCAGGAGCTCTGGACTTGCAGAGAAAATCATCTTATGCAAATGAAGACTCAAGGCCTAGTTCCCGTGCTTTCAGGATAATGTGGCCTCAGAAATCAGTTTCCATTTACACCCAGAAGTTAAGCAATATTTAAATGCTGGCAATATTTAAATGCCGCATAAGGGAAGATAAGAATTTTGACATTGATGGAGCCTTCTCATGTTTTAAATCATCTCTCTGATTACTAAGGGGCAACCAAACGCACCACTGTGTTCCAGAAGATGGTAGTTATTTCTCTGCCCTTCTTGTTTTTGTCAGGCACAAAGAGAGCTCAGGGCAGGAGAGGAGATGGAAACAACACATTGGAGGGAGGAATTAGGTATTTTTAAACTTTTAACCCCAGGTCTCTACTTAAGCACTCATTCATGCCACTGATTTATAGATTCATAGGCTGCAAAGGGCACACGAGAAGCTGTGAGGTTGCCTTCTGCACACTCCCTCTCTGGGGCCCTGGCCCACGACTCAGACATGTGCCCCAACTGGGAATCGAACTGGTGACCCTTGATTCATAGGCTCACGCTCAATCCACTGAGCTACACCAGTGAGGACTATTTGAAGGTGTTTAAGGAGATTGTAGATTTCCTCTTCAGCATTCTGTAATTCCATGGTGCCTAGCTCAGCATCTCATTTATTGCCTCATGGGCAAATGTGCAACATATGTTTATTGAATCTTACTGTAATACCAAAATCAAACATAAAAGCTTAACCAGGGACTTAATGCAGCCTTTCAACTTTCCTCAGGTAATGTTTATTAATTGATTCATTAATTTAGTGGTTCTCGAGGGGGCAATTTTCCTCCCAGGGGACATTTGTTGATGTCTGGAGACCTTTTTCACAAACTGGGGATGCGGATGCCACTTGCTTCTAGTGGGGAGAAGCCAGGGATGCTGCTAAACACCTACAGCGCACAGGCTAGTCCCAATGACAAATAACTGTGAATTCCAAATGTGAACAGTGCCAAGACTAAGAAACCCTGAATTCATTCAATACATATGGAGCACCTCACTTTCCTCATCTACAATCTAAATCTGGAAATAATATATAGCATTAAAAAAAATCTTTGCATTTAAAGTATTCCCACCCAACGCATGAATTCCCTTTTCAGCAACCACATCCAATGCCTTTAAGCCTCTACCTAAACACTTCAGTCCCAGGGAGCAAAAATTTTTAGACTATACAGAAGCCTACCCACTTCTAGAAGCATCCATTACAAACCTAATGGGCTGCAGAAACGTGGCTATGGTGTTGCTTAACTAACCTGAAATAAGCCAGGCTCTGCTACTGTGGGCTGATAAAAGTACTATTAAAAAAAATTACCATGATGTTTTCCAAAAGACTTTTCCTTACTATCCATTCTCAGTTCACCAACTAAACCCTTTCTTCACCTAAAATACAATTTTGAAATCAGAATAGTCCTGACTAATGGATCTTAGAAAATCCTCAGAAATGTCCGTCAGTATCCTTCACTAATTCAGATTATTAGAAGAAAGCCAATCGCAAATAAACACATTTCAAAACTATGACATAGCTCTAAAACTGCCTCTTTATTATTTTTCAATAGTGTTTTCATTCATCTATGTAATGAACCCTTATGTATCCCCATGCTGCATTACACAAACCCAAAGACGGACCAGGACAAACTCCTGAGCTTCAGGAATCCACCGTCTATCATATGAAGTAAACATGCCACCTTGTGACTGCAACCAAGGAAAGAAGCGATGAGGAAGTCATCACCTCAGTCTGGGCAGGGGCCTGGGGAGAGTTCACAGAGGAGCATTGCTTGAACTAAGATTTGGAGGAGCTGTAGCAGTTCCAAGGCAAAACACGGGACAGCATGTGCCAATGCACTGAGGCCGAAGCAGTGGCGAGCATCCTGGGAACTCTACTTAATCCAGCAGGCTGGCAACCAAGGCCTGTGTAGAGGATGAGCAAAGCCAAGGGAGGAGATTTTGTGGAAGCCATCATGTGCCTTGCAAGAGAGTTTCAACTTTATCTTGTGAGCACAAGAGGCATCTAAAGGGAAGAGACAAGGCCAGAACTGACTCTTGGAAACACTGCTGACAGAAGTGAGGAGAGATTGGAACTGAAGTGACTGGCATTCTGCATTATGGTGATTTCCCTAGATATTTTAGTAGGGAAGAGTCCTTCCTACCACAGTGTTTGGGAGGGTTGCCTGGTTAATGAAAACCTCGGGTTTATTTTAAATTGAGCATATTAATTGCTAACAGTGTATTAAGTCATAAGAAGCCACCGAGAACAACTTCTTATTCTATAGATAAACCAATGGAGTTCCAGGGACAGAAGACAGTGCACTTAAGTGCCACAGTTGTTAGGGAAGAGCTAAGACAAGCACTCAGGGCTCAAAACATCCAGCCCTTTCCACTCTTCACGCTGCTAGGAGGTTTCCTTTATTTGTTTGTGAAAGGCTGCTTTGTTCAGGAGCACAATTAAATGCCCCTCTCTCCTTCTGCTGTTTTCCCCCATCATTCACCTGATGTTCTATTTACCCAATTAATTTTCACTGTGTATGAAAAAAGCCTTTTCAAAGCAAAGGTAAATTTCAGCCCAAGCTCTTGTCAGCCTGCTGGCTGATTCCTAATTAACTGAGATGAAATGAATAGGGTTTTATTGTTATTGAGCATTTTAAAGCCCTCTGCTTAGATTGGATTACCAAGCACTTGGCAGGAGAAATGTGTGTTTCATCCTCCTAGGATCCAGAATCAGCAATGGACAGAAGACAGACAGCAAGGGAGGCGCCACAGGGCTGTAGGACCCCAGCCTGGCAGGGTATTTTCCAAATGCCTTACTAACTACACACGGATGCAAAGGGAATTCTCCAGTAAATGGTACTGTTGGAGCAAGGTCTGTGCCCAAACCTCACATTGGTGACATCCTTGTATGTTTTTTGAATTTAATAGCTTTGAAAACCTCAGTGTTTAGATATGACAGGATGGCTTCTCCAGGGAGGAGAAATGAATTTATTATTGTTGAAATTCCCAGAGACCTATGAAGTTGGCTATGATTCTGTAGAAGTGGGAAGTGATGAAGCTACCCACAACCTCATATGCCTTATAAGCCGGCATTATCATAACAAAAAGACACAGAGAAAGGGTGGGGAGTGAGACATAGGGGCAGGAGGATCGTGGACAACATAAATTGACTGAAGGTAGTGGGACAGCTTTGACGGGGAAGGAATAAAGTTAGGGGTTAGTTTCTTCAAATTCTTTTGGAAGAGCCAAGAGCCATGTACTGCTGAACCCGCTCTCTTTGTGAGACCATTCATTGTCATCCTCTACTTACACGTGAAAGGACTTTCTCTCCAGTGCCATTCAAAGCCTCTTTCAAAGTCTACACTAGGTTTCTTCAGGGGAGGAGGAGTTGCTTATTTGTAGAGTTTAAGATACAGAGCCCCACCCAGCCCTTTCTTTCCTTTACTCAAGGCAGTTTTCCAGTTGCCTTAGGGAAAGTTCCATTGCCCTTTTAGGCTACAGGATTATCTGGGTTGGCCTGTGGGGTTGGTCTGTGCTTGTTCATACTCCTGTGACTGTGTAAGTCTGTTTAAGTCAAGGTGAATTGTTAGTGAGTCGATGGCAAATCTTAGCTACTTACTCTAGCTGTGTGTTATTAGAAAAGAACTGATCTAATTGTCTCCATCTTTCTGACTTCACAACTATCTCCTAATTTATTCAAAATATGAACCAAGAAAAGAAATGTTAGACTTCCGGCCAAGATGGAGGCATAAGTAGACACATTGTGCCTCCTTGCACAACCAAAAGAAGGACAACAAATTTAAAAACAAAAAACAACCAGAACTGCCAAAAAATCAAAATGTATGGAAGTCTGACAACCAAGAAGTTAAAGAAGAAACATTCATCCAGATCAGTAGGAGTGGTGGAGACAGGCAGCCAGGCAAAGAAGACTCACAGCAATGCAGTGGCTGGCAGAGTGGGTGGTCCCACATTTGCATGTACATAAACTGGGAGGAATGGCTGGGGAGCAAAACAGACCGAACAACCCAGGGTTTCAGCGCAGTGAAATAAAGCCTCAAGCCACTGATGAAAACACCTGTGGGGGTTGAGGCAGCATCAGGAGGAACTCCCAGCCTCGCAGGAGAGTTCGTTGGAGAGACCCACAGGATTCTAGAATGTACACAAGCCCACCCACCCAGAAATCAGCACAGAAGGGCCCAATTTGCTTGTGGGTAGTAGGGGACATGATTGAAAGCCAGAAGAGAGTGGAGAAAGCACCATTGTTCCCTCTCAATCCCCTCTCCCACAGACAGCATCACAACGCAGAAGTTACCCCACCCTGGTTAACACCTAAATCTCCACCCCTTATATGTAACAGGCACACCAAAAAAAAAAAAATGGTCCAAATGAAAGAACAGATCAAAGCTACAGAAAAGATACGACTAAGGCATGAAAAGATAGCCAACCTATTAGATACACAGTTCAACACTGGTAATCAGGATGCTCACAGAATTGGTTGAATTTAGTCACAATTAGATAAAAAAAATGAAGGCTACACTAAGTGAAATAAAGAAAAATGTACAGGGAACCAATAGTGATGGGAAGGAAACTCGGACTCATATCAACAGTGTGGACTAGAAGAAAGAAAGAAACATTCAACCAGAAAAGAATGAAGAAACAAGAATTCAAAAAAATGAGGAGAGGCTTAGGAACCTCTGGGACAACTTTAAACCTTCCAACATCTGAATTATAAGGGTACCAGAAGGAGAAGAGGAAGAGCAACAAATTGAAAACTTATTTGAACAAATAATGGAGGAGAACTTCCCCAATCTGGCAAAGGAAATAGACTTTCAGGAAGTCCAGGAAGCTCAGAGAGTCCCAAAGAAGCTGGACCCAAAGAGGAACACACCAAGGCACATCATAATTACATTACCAAAGATTAAAAATAAGAAGAGAATCTTAAAAGCAGCAAGGGAAAAGAAGGCAGTTACCTACAAAGGAGTTCCCATAAGACTGATAGCTGATTTCTCAAAACAGACCTTACAGACAAGAAGGGACTGGAAAGAAGTATTCCAAGTCATGAAAGGCAAGGACCTACATCCAAGATTACTCTATCCAGCAAAACTTTCATTTAGAATGGAAGGGCAGATAAAGTGCTTCCCAGATAAGGTCAAGTTCAAGGAGTTCATCATCACCAAGCCCTTATTATATGAAATGTTAAAGGGACTTATCTAAGAAAAAGAAGATAAAAAGTATGAACAGTAAAATGGCAGCAAACTCACAGTTGTTAACAACCACACCTAAAACAAAAGCAAAAGCAAACTAAGCAAACAACTAGAACAGGAACAGAACCACAGAAATGGAGATCACATGGAGCGTTATTGACAGAGGAGTGGGACGGGGAGAGAGGGGGAAAAGGTGCAGAGAATAAGTAGCATAAATGGTAGGTAGAAAATAGACAGGGGGAGGTTAAGAATAGTATAGGAAATGTAGAAGTCAAAGAACTTATATGCGTGACCCATGGACACGAACTAAAGGGGGGGATGTGGGTGGGCGGTGTGGAAGGGAATAAAGGGGGGGGAAATGGGACTACTGTAATAGCATAATCAGTAAAATATATTTTTTAAAAAGGAAAAGAAGTGTATTTACTAGGTATTCTTAAGACATTTAAATTTTTAATCACTGCCGTGTCTGATACTTGCTGCCTTGGACAACTGGCACTCCTCTTGAATACATGTCACTGAAAGTCTAGGTAGGAACTAATTTACTCTCCTCATGAAACAACCCAAAAGCAGACAAAATGAATGAAACAATGGTTTTCAAGATAACGAAAATCAGGCAAATAAGGACAGTGGTCCCTCAGAGATGAGAAATAAGGTAATTTTAGACCCCTCTCTTGAGAGAGTTCAATGCAGGGAGAAGGAACCCATAAGAAAGATGCCCTAAGCTGAGGAAATGAAGCTGAAAGTCCAGAGGGACCAAGGTAAGTGGAGAACAGTCTACCAGAGAGTAAAGAACAGTGCAGAGAGAGAACTGTGGAGACCTAAAAAGATCGCCCTAGATTATTTAGCTAAGTAGTGATCAACACATGCATGTGAGGAAACCACCTGAAACTTGGGAAAGAACCACCCAAAAGGATTAGAAGGAACAGTGCCTGGCCTCACATAGGCAGGTTGGGAAACTTCATTAATCATGGAGAATAGGTAGAACACCCTCCCCTCAAACCCCTCTAACTTTGGTAGTGGGAAATGGTAATTGCTAGACTAAGCACTACTTCAGACCCTTCCAATAAATTTTAAAAGCAAGACTCAGAAGAATCAAACCATTTCCATACAACATAATTGCATCTGGAACAAATATCATGAAAATGTATAGTAATACAAAGATATCCTGCACCCAAAAAGGTAAAAATCCACATTGCACCCATTCAACATGCAGGGAAGCAGGACAATACAACCCATAATGAGGAGAAAGTCGTTCAACTAGAACCCACCTAGAACTGACATAAATGTTAAAGTTGACAGAAAAGAAAGTTTACGTAGACCTTATAACTGCATCGCATATGTTAAAAAGTTAAATAGGGACATGAAAGATATTTTTAAAGTCCCGAGTTGTACTTCCTAGAATTAAAAACTAAAACATATTTTAAAAATACACTAATTGAGACAAATTGCTAATTCAACACTGCAGAAGGCTAGTTAACTTGAAGATATAATAATAAAAATTCTTTAAAATAAATCACAGAAAAATACTATGTAGGAGGTGAAGGAGGACAAGAGAAGGGGAGAGGATGAGGAGGAGGAGCCCGAACATACGAATAAGTGGGTCCCTGAACTGTGCATGTGTCAGGGTGGGTGGGATACTTGAAGAATAATGACCAAAGGTTTTCCATATTTGATAAAAACTGTAAGTCTATAGAGCCAAGAAGTTCAGTGAATCCTAAATACAAGAAACATGAAGAAAAGTATACCAAGGTACCTCGTAATCTAATTGGTCCAAACCAATGATAAAGAGAAAAGTCTTAAAAGCAACCAGAGAAAAGAATGTAAGTTACATGTAAATAGGAATAAAGACAAGAATGACAGATTTTGGAAACAAAACAAATGAGAAAAGAGTGAAACAACATTATTAAAAGACAAAAAAAAATAACTGTCAACTTAGACTTCTGCACTGAGAAAAATATATTTTACAAATTAAGGTGAAATTAAGAATATTCAAACATACAAAGACTAAAATAATTCAACACCAGCAGATCTTTACTGCCAGGAATGTTAAATGAAATCTTTTAGGCAGAAAGAAAATAATACCAGAGGAAACTATGAATCTATATAAGGAACGAAGAGTGGTGAATCTTTGAAAAGATAATTGACTAGTACCCCCCAAAATTCACATGTTGGCATCCTAATGCTCAAAAGCGATGGTATTAAAAGGTATACATTTGAAGGTACTTAGGTCATATTGGTGGAACCTTCATGAATGGAGTAAGTCTCTTAAAAAAGAGGCCCCAGGAAGATCCCTAGCCACTTCGTCCATGTGAGGATCCAAGAAGTCTGCACCCTGGAAGACAGCCTTCCCTGGGCCACACTGACACCCTGGTCTCAGCCTTCCAGCCTCCCAAACTGTGAGATGTAAATGTCTGTTGTTTATGAGCTCCCCAGTCTATGGTATTTTGTTATAGCAGCCCAAATGGACTGAGACAGGCCAAATCCTTCTTGATGACTAGTTTTTGCATAACATATTATTGGAATACAGGCATGCTCAATGCATTTATGCATTGTCTGCAACTGCTTTGTGCTATGAGGGTGGAAGTCAATTGCCGGCCCAGAGACCCTCTGGCACACAAAGCCTAAAATATTGACTATCTGACTCTTTATAGAAGAAGTTTGCCAACCCCTGGTTTAAACAAAAATGGTGACAATGTAATGTGGTGTTTATAATATATATAAAAGTGAAATATATGATAAAATGGCACAAAGGTAAAGAGAGGAAAAAATGGAAGTACACTATTGTTAAGATTCTTCACTATACGCAAAATGGCATAATATTATATGAAAGGTGTAATAACTTAAAGATGTATGTTATATATCTTAAGACAACCACTAAATTAGTAAAACAGAGTTATAGCAACCAGCCAACAGAGATATGAAGGGAAACAATAATTGATTAATTCAAAGGAAGACATGAAAATAGGAAAACGGAAAACAGAGATCAAATGAAACAAAGAATAAGAAGGTAGATGTATACCTAACATATTAATACTTACATTAAATGGCCCTGGCTGGCATAGCTCAGTGGATTGAGCGTGGGCTGGGAACCAAAGGGTCCCGGTTCGATTCCCAGTCAGGGCACATGCCTGGGATGCGGGCCAGGTCCCCAGTGAGGGCCATGTGAGAGGCAACCACACATTGATGTTTCTCTCCCTCTCTTTCTCCCTCCCTTCTCCTCTCTCTAAAAATAAATAAATAAATAAAATACTTACATTAAATGTAAATGGTCTAAATATCTCAATTAAAAGGTAGATATAATTACATTGGATAAAAAAGCAAGATCCAACTACATGCTGCCAAAAGAAACACACTTCAAATACAAAGACAGTAATAGACTAAAAGTAAAGAAATGAAAAATGATATGCCATTCTAACTTCATTCAAAGGAAAGCTGGAGTGTTTATATTATGTCAGACAAAATAATTTCAGAATGAAGAATTATCAAGGGTTTTATAACGGTCAACAGGTTAATTCATGAAGAGGACATAACAATTTTATACACTTATGTATGCAAAAACAGAGCTTCGAAATACATAAAGCCAAAACTAATTGCACTAAAAGGAAAAATAAATCCATAATTATGGTCAGAGATTTAGGGAAATGCAACTAAAACCTCAATGAGATACCACTTACTTCTCCCTATCAGAATGCTTAAATTATAAAGAAGATCATCCTAAGGAGGAGGTGGTAAAGATGCGGAGGAAGCAGAACTCTCAGACTCTGCTGGTGGGAATGCAGAATGGTACAACCACTTCAGAAAACAGTTTGGTGGTTCCTCAAAAAAATGAAATGTGACCTGACTTTGCACTCCTAGGTATTTACTTAAGAGAAGTGAAGCATGTGTCTATACAAAGGCTTGTACCAATATGTTCACAGCAATTTTATCTCTAAAAGCCAAAACCCGGAAACAATCCAAATATTCATCCACAGGTGAATGGATACACAAACTAGTATATACATGCAATAGATACAAATCAGCAATGAAATGAGCTATTAATACATAGCAGAATATGGGTGAATCTCAAAATAATCATGAGAAGTGAAAGACAAAAAAAGATGATATATGATTCCAATTACACATTGACATAAACTTCTATTGACGAAAGCTAATCGTACAGGGCCAGAAAGCAGGCCAGTGCTTTCCCGGGGATGGAGGTGGAGGCAAGCAGGAGGGGCTGGTGACAGGAAGTGCACAGCTGCCCGAGGACACTTCTAAGAGTTATGTGTTGGTTTATTGTCTTGATTGTGATGGCTTCACACATATATGCTTACGTCAAAACTTATCAAATGGTACACTTTACATAAAACTTACATCAATAAATCTGTTCTTAAATGTACGAAATCACCGGTCTATGTCAAGGTCAGCCAAAGGTGGCTGGAAAGGGCTCACAATGTACAACTGCTTTGTCTGCAGAGTGGCACCGACCCAGTGGCTCCACGGAGCTCCTGGTCCCTCACACTGTCCCCTTCCAGGGCCGGAGAAAGCATTTGTTCTAAACACCGTTTTTCTTCCTGTGAGGTCACATGCAGTTTCTATTCCTCTCATCTGAGGAGTGTGGTGGGCGGAAGGGCACCTTACCTACCACGTCTTCACAAGGCAACCTTCTCTGCCACAGCTAACAATGACAAACAGTGGGGGGAGAGGGGCCTCGAAGCTTTGAAAGATTGCGAGTCCTGGTGACACCGTGTGACTATGTAAAGGCTTTTTCACTATACGAGCATTTAAGAACTGTCCGTGTGGGCAAGAAGAAAATATTTTAAAAATACCAACAATATAATCCATGATTATATTAATTTTTTTACTAGTCTACTTCCAAACAAGAAGAGGAACGGTGCATAAATTAAGAAATTAGAATAAAGTTATAGACGTCTTTAAAATAACACCTAGTATCTGTGCTTTCCTCTATGTAAAGCCTGGAAAATTCATTGTATACCAGGTACACAGAGAGGCGATACTTGGTGTACCTCCAGGTGATGAATCGATTTGTAACAGTGGAAAATTGTAATGGGGAATTGTAGCCACCCCACCATTCTTTTGACATTTTTTCTAGAAGTGTTGACTCTGACTAACATGTAACTTGTGGATGAACAGCATGTCTGTATAAGAATCCTAGGAACTAACTTCAAAAGATACAGACTCCAACCTTCAGGCACCTCAGCTCCAGGAGATTTGCTGACCTGCAACCTTGGAGCCAGGATGATGTGAAGCAAGAATGGTATACACCGGACTGTCACTTACCTTATCAGAACAGGCTGCGCTCAACTGCAGGTAGAGAACTTGTCAACCCTCTTCCTTGATCTCTTTGTTCTAGTCCCTTCTCTCTCCTTATAAAAACCTCTGCCTCCACTGAGATGGGCTTTGAGACATGAGTCCCCCGTCTTCCAGGTGGCTGGCACCTGAAAATAAACCGCTTTCCTTTACATGCCTCTCAAGGACTGGCTTTCAGACCAGCAGGCAGTCAGACCTGCTTTTTGTTACAAATTGTCCAAGTATCACTTATGTATTAGTCAGAGGAAGATGAGACCCTGCTGTCAAACTAGAGACTGAGAAGGCGATCATTCCAGGAATTAGGAGCTCCAGAGTGCCCACGGCACCACCACTTAACCTTGATTGTCCACAAGTTATTGACTTTTAAAACTAATAGCACTTTTTTGATTTTGATGTGGGACACAGTAACCTCAAATATATTCCATGTGTTTTTAAAATATAGAAATCTATCTAAATGATACTGAGACAGGATAGTGAGAAGCTAAGAAAATTTCTTGGCAAGTGGAATAAGGAAACTGAGACAGGTAGCTGAACAAACTGGTCAAGCAATTTACAGCCAGAGTAGATGGTCACCAGGGCAAAATGCCCTGTGAGCCTGGCAGGGGCAAAACTGGGAAAACAAGAGCCTCAACTTGATGGTATTCTCTCCTTCCCTGGCCTTTCCCCCCTGGAGAGAACATCTAGCCTCAGTTGTGTTATCTGAGCTCTCCCTCCAGGCCCAGAAAAGCAGCAAAACCAGGTGGGCAATGCCAGGACCAACTGCAATGACTAAAGCCCCCTGCCCTGTCACTGACCAATCAGTGGAGACTGTGACCCTGAAAGGGCACACCTGGAGTACTGATGAATATTCTGTTAAAACCCTCCCCGAGATCTCCTGAAAGGTCCTTGCCTGCAAAAAAAAAAAAAAAAAAAAAAAGAGATAAAAACTCAAGACAAAGGACCCAGAATGCACAGCTCTCCTTCTGGTGATCAGCCCTTGACATTCTCTTTCCCCTCTTCTCCCTCCACTTCCTTCCCCACAGGCACGTGTCTCCTAAACTCTAAAGCAATGGGCAGCGGCATCTTGTCCCAGGCTGACCCCCTGAACCTGTCCCCAAAACCCCCTTTTCTCTCACTGCCACTGAGCTAAGGCAGCCCAGCCTAGGCTCCCCTGTTGCTTCTTCTCACACTAAGCCCTTTCTTGTTTCACTGTCCCCAGCTTTAATAAATGCATCCTCATTGTCACCTGGACTCAGGTTGTGAAATCTTCCCTACGTGGAGTCAAGAACCCGCACAGTACAGCAGGCCCTAGGCAGACCCGCTCAGGGCCAGGCCCCTGTCCAGTAACAACACCAAGCTGATGATGGTATTTTTGGATAGTGTCATTCATCTTGTGGCGGTGGGAAAGAAAAACCCGGCAGATGTTTGTAAAGGAAAGTGCTACCCTGTGCATCTCTGGACGCTACTTGACGTGAGGAACATGACAGAAAGAGAATTCCCTTTATCTGAACTGATGTGCAAGAAATCTATTCACAGGCTCAATTTTCTTGAAATTTGAAAAGGGCAAATTCTTTATTATCACTATCTAATGTATTCAATCACATTTCCATTTCTGAGAGCAGATGAAAAGTGGGAAGCCTGGGATTCTAAATTAATTCCTTTTATTTCTTTTCAAGACACCGCTTCTGTGCTGCAGGAAGGTATGGTTGCGCCTTTCTCATTGCTTCTTTGCAAGTTAAACTCCCTGTCCTAATTATCTCCAGCTAAAGGTTTAAAGAAACTGAAGTTTGGCATTTCTTTTGCAAAGTGCCTACTGCTTTACTCCTTAAATACTCATATTTACTTTGGAGTCAAATGAAAAGCAAGAAAAGTTAGTGTGTCCCAAGACAACTTCATGTACCTACCACTGCATCTGAGTCTGACTGCTTATCCAATATGGTCATTCAAATAGTCAGAACTCTTTGATTGCAAGTGACAGAAATCCAACCCAAGTGAGCTTATGCCAAAAGGGAAAAATAAATACAACAGCAGAAAGGAAATGTTGGCAAGCTTCTCTCTCTCCTCTTCTCTCCTTCTCCACTCCCTCTGTCTCTCTTCTTCTGTCTTCCCCCCTCCCTCTCTCTCCCTCCATCTCCCACTCTCTCCCTTCATCTCTCCTCCCCCTGTTATCCCCCCTTCTTCATGCAGGTGTTACTCACCTCAGCTTTTCTCCATGTTTTGGCCTGTTCTTCTCAATTATATTCAGAGTGTTTTTCTACAAGCCTGTGAATATTGCCATAAGCAACCCCAGTCTTACATCCTTTCACCTAACTGTCAGAAAACAAGAAAGCTTCTTGCCCATCCTCAGTTCAATAGATGCTCAGAAAGGACTCTGATTCCTATATTCCAAGGTTGAGGTATTATGATTTTCAGCTACCAGTAAACTCACATAGTTTGGGTGAGGAAGGAACAATTTTTTAAAAGGAAGAGAAAGAAGAAGTAGGAAGAGGAGGAGGGAAGAGAGTGGGGAGGAGGTTAGGACATACAAAACCACTCAATGAGTAGTTGGAAATTGGGAACCAGTCTTCTACAGTCATCCATCTTACAGTTAAGGCTGCTTATTCAACTCAGAGATGTTTTCAACCACCACAAAAGGTAACCCTGAGATGTGAGAATGTGCTCATCAAGTAATGGTAGGTTTCTTAACTGCATCAGCCAAAGGAATAAACTATGAGCAGTTTCATTTGAACTACAGCTCAGAATTTTCTAACTTTTGAGTTAAAATTTTTTGAATACCATGAATTAGGATATAGATAACAGGTAGAGCTTATGTTCCAAATAAAATAATCCCACATAAAAGTCTGTGGTCTCTCACTGCTTCTTGACTGTTAGAATTCTGAGATTTCAGCCCTCTTCTGCTTCACAACTTTGAAGAGTAAAATAGCTTCTCTCTTATTTGCTTTTAAGTTTAAAAACCTTTGTGCATGTGCTACTTATGTCGGCTTTTCTCTGTGTTTGGGCCTATTCTTCCCAATTGCATACAGAGTGTTTTTCAGCAAACCTGTGAATGAGGCCATGAGACACCCCGGACTTCCAATGAGGTTTGAACAGCAATTTTCCAAGATGTGCTTTCAACTGGAGCACCAATCTATAAAGTGCTCCACAGTGGCCGCCTGGGGCTTTGTCCTCTGCCTGTCTGCCTCCTGGGAGGGATGCCCTTAGGGGATAAAAGGAAGATGCACTTTGCATTTGAAAATGCATGAGAAATCCCAGCTTAGCCATCCCCTTAGGCACTCCAGCCCTCTAGTGAGCCCTTCTCCCTCTCTGGTGAGACCTTCCTTCCACATGGAGTATGTCCAGTAGATTCTGTCCCGGCTCACCCAAAAACTGAAACAAAATGAAGTTTCCCAATCTCGACACCCTAGATATCTCGTCAGCTTCCACAAGCTACATCAACAGAAAGGAGCTGAAGTCGTTCCCCTCATAAACCCTTGTCATCTCTTCCAGCACCAGCTGTCCTGCAGACAGCTGGTTTATTCTCCATGTAAACAGTGTGCATCTTATGAACAACTGAACACAGAAAGTAAAAGAAAACATTTCAACAGATAATATCAGCTTTTTCCATTTGACATTATATTGTGAGCATTTTTCATTTAGCTAAATCTTTGAGAACATGGTTAAACTGGCTGCAAACCACATTTCAGTCATGTTAATGTGACATAATTTATTTAATAACTATCTAGTGTTTGTTTCAATATTTTTCTCATATAAATATGACTATTAAATATCCATATCCATAAATATTTTTCAATAGTGAAATTAATCCCTAGAAATGGAATTACTGGATCAAAGGAGATAAATCATTTAAAAACTCTTGATACATATTGCCAAATTCCTTCTCAGCAAATACACATTAATTTTCACTTTTACTAGCAGAATCTGAGAGAGATCACTTCCTCTCATCTTTGCCATCAATACTAGTATTTTCATGTGAACCAACATCTTAAACAAATTTAAACGAGGTTTTCAAAATAGAAATTTGAAATGGATTTATGTTTTACTTTCCAGCTGACTTAACTTGCACCATGACCGGCATCCCCAAAGCTGATGCTTATTTTAAATGCAGACTTTCTCATCAGCAACCTAAAGGTTTATCAAAACAGGGACAGTTGGATTATGGTACATCCATACTATGGGTTCATACCTATGCAATAAAAAGATTGAGGGATACGCATGTTTCTTTTTTAAAAAACTATGTATTATGCCCTGGCTGGTATGGCTCAGTGGGTTCTGTGCTGGCCTGCAAACCAAAATGTCCCTTGTTCGATTCTTGGTCAGGGCACATGCCTGGGTTGCAGGCCAGGTTCCCCATTGGGGAGGCAACTGAGCGGTTTCTCTCTCACACTGAAGTTCCTCTCCCTTTCTCTCTCCCTTTCTTCTCCTTTCTCTAAAAATAAATAAATAAAATCTTAAAAACAAAACATGCATTACTATATATCATTATATATGTGTACATATATATATGTGTACATGTATATATAATACATGTATTATACATATATAGTACTATACTTGTGTATATATATACAGTACATAGGAGATTAAATGTTTATGGAAATATAAAAGTTCTGAAGAGATCAACGCCAAGCCACTATGAACAGCCTTAACCTAGAAAGAGTGGACTTTTTAACGGGGAGTGAGGGGGATTCTTGAGATGGAAACTTCAACTTGGACTTTATTATGATGAGCACAGTACTTCTGAAATAATACCCTAGTGAGGATAGATACAGCAGTTTTACAATTAATAGATATTTAACTACTTATTAATGATATTTTATTTTACAGATTTTGAAGCCGTGAAAAATTTCTGGGTGGTATGGGAGGGAATACTAATTTTTTACACCTACCCTTAAGATATTATAAGATACATGTGTTAAACTTAGAAATAAAAATGTATCCTGTGTATATTTTGATTTGATTTGAAAATAACACTACTTGGTATCAATACTTTCAAGCACCAAGAGGGAAGGAAGCATAAAACATCAAGAGAAAAATACTTTTGCTTTGGAGTATACCCTGTCAAGGGAAGTAGGGCAAGAGTCTTCAAGAAATTAGGTTTGTTGCTCCCCAATTTTTCCATTCTCTTCACCAGTTCCAAATTTTAAATAACAACCTAAAGATATAGTGCATCTTGGGAATGAAGCCAGCGAGTGAACGGGCCGAAGCTAGGGCCCCACTCTGGGTCCTCACTGAATGGGGAGCATCCTCAGAAAAACAGACAATATCTGCAGTCTCCTCCTTAGTCCCTTAATTTCCTGTGAGGAACAATGGCTAGAACAAATTAACACATTTTCTCTTGGCTACAATCCCGCCCCACCAGCAATTCCTGATCTACTATAGTGATTTGGGGTTCACCACTAGAAGGTTTACATGGTCACATGAAATAAATGTTAGCGGTGATCATTACCCTGTGCAAAGACAGAAAGCACCTGCTAAATCCATGCATGTTAACTCCGCTGGCTTGGATGGTCTCTTTGGTGGGGGACTACGAACCTGTCCTCTGAGTTCAGGCGCTGGTTTCCAGGTATGTGTCACGTGTAGTAGTCAACTGAGTATTCTGTTGCCCTCTTACTCCTAACAAGACCAAGAGAGCTCTCCTTATCTCTCTAAGCCTCGACTTCTGCCTGTTTCTGATGAATACGTATGTCAGAACTCAGGGCAGGCCATCCCAAAATATCCCACAGTGGCATGTTGGTTACTTTGAATTCGAGTTACTTGACAAGCAGCTGGTGCAAGAAGGGAAGGTTAACCTCTCTGTCTCCCTGAATACAGAATGTAACCCTTCTCTGGGAAAGGTGCCCTCCTTGATTCAGGGAGAGGGGTACGGAGCTAGGAGAGAAGCAGCCTTTTCTAGAATAAAAAACATATAAACGAACATTACTTCTTACTAATTTACTACCCAAGCTCAAACTTTGCTTAGATTCCTCCCAATGACCACCCAAATCCATTTATTTGTCCTATCAATTCTTCACATATTGTACTTTGTCTAAAAAGTACAAAAAGTTCATTGGTTCAGCACTTCTCTGAACTTTATTTACAAACTCCCATGTGCTCATATTAAGTTAATTTTTCTCCTGTTGATCTGGTGTCATGCCAATTTTATTCCAGCCATAAGAACTCGGAAGGGGTAGGGGGGAAATTTCCCCCTTGCCAGCAGTTACCATCCTCTCAATTGCTCTAGGTACAAGCCCTGCCATTATTTTTATTCAGTTCACCCTGGTTTCCCATATGCAACATGGGTTATATCTCTCAGTTCAACTCAGATCTGCACCTGCTTTTTCCCTCCCCATACTCAAGATCCTAATTCAGGCCCACATTTCTCTCACCCTCCACAACTTTCCAAGGAATCTTTGCTTCTGTGTCACCCTCTGCTTCCTGCAATTGAAGTAATTCTATATTTCCCTTGCCACGGTTATTAATAGATTTGCACTGACTGCAGAGTAAACTTCTAATTCCTTAGTAAATCATTCAAGGACCTTGTCCATCATCTTTCCAACATCATTGCCAACCAGATGGGCCAACAATGAATCCACATTCTCTCAACGTCCCCTCTAAGTTCTACTTCCATGGCTCTGCTTGTGATGACAATCTACAACCCAGCTTCTTAAACTGAGGAATTATCCCTCCCTGAGGATGTGACAATGGAGGAGAAACCAGGGCACAATCACAAAGATATGGGAGTAAAACATTACTATTTGAACTTGAATGCAGAAATCAAATGAAACTTCTAGGAAATGATAAGCCCATTTCTAACCCCTCTCTCTACCACCATGACCAGCAGCAGCAGGGCCCCAGAGGTTTGTGGTCACTCCCTTCACCCTCTGGAGTCCTCTACTGAAAATTTTTTTTAAAAAGCACTGATCTAGGTGGAAAGTTTTCCAACCCCTCTTTCTATTTGACAACTATTAAGAGCCAGCTCCTCTATAAAACAATCCAAAATCCCTGCAAGTTTAAAAAAAAAAACAATAACAACAAAAAACTCCCTCCATGTACTTCCAATGACTATTAAAATTCCTGCCAGGCTCAGGTGGGCTTGTCAACTCCCAGTTCCTCCCAATGCATCCCAGTAAAGACCAGGGACAACTTAAGGACGTGATGTTCAGTGACCATTGTATGCCAGGATACAATCTTTCCAAGGTGTGGGGAAATCAAACTCCCCGTGCTATCAAGATCCTGAAGAAGTTTTGTTTGCATGCCAAAGCTCTGGATTCAGGAGGAAACCCCTTCAAGAGAGATGGGAGACAGCGGCCCCCTTCCCCTTTGTATGTGGACAAAAATCATTGTCCTCGTTCCTCCCCTGCGGGGTACCTGGCTACGTCCATAACACAGTTAACACGGCTCTCACCACATCCTCCCAGGACCACGACCAGGACAAAGAGGAGGCCAGAGCACTTGTGCACTTGAAGTGTTCAATAAGGAATGTATCTCCGATTCAGAACACTGTGTACATTCAACCTAAAATTAACATTGGATGTTAAAAACCTAATGAGGCCCATAAGAACTTAAGTGTGGCCATTATTTGTCTTCATTTTTGTTGTCTCACCCTTGTGGATGTCACCTGTCAGTACATTTATCTCCCCAACTCCCATCACCCCTCCCCACTCCCCTGTCATCCCCTTCTATCTTCCAGAAGCCCCATCTATGTTTTCCTTGTTGTCCTGACTGTGATGTATTGCTGCTCGTGAAAACATCATCGTTTTCCTGACGGGATCTCCTTCCCACGGAGGTGCAGAGCCATTTTACGAAATCTAGTTACAGACAGTTAGGACAGTGCATCCGCTAAGCTGTAAAAGCCAGGAAGGAGACATGGTAAATCATAAATCTTCAAATCACACATCTCCTTTACCATCTTGTATCAGTGAAAAAATGCAGAAGGTAGCAAATGAGCAGGTAGGAGAGAGAGGTTAATGAGCTGTGGCTGCCCTGTTCATGCGAATCATTCTCCTACTTAATACATTCATGGAAACTCTCACATCTACTGAACTTATTCATAAATCTTCTAGTACTCACTTGAAATATTCATGAAACTTGCTCATTTTCAGTCCCACAGTGATCACAAAAGTCATCACGAACAGATAATATGGGGAAGGTAATCTGAGGCTGCAGTGCTGGCCTCGCTCCCTAGTGCCAGCATCTGGATGGAGGCAGAGTCTGTACCTGATGAATTTTTACTTCTCTGAACATCTAATACCACATTTCATGCATCATAAACTTTTACAAGATTAAATATTTGTTGAATTAAGTCATTTCTACAGGGAAAAATGTGACCAATTCAGGATGAACTGAATTGTGACAATGAAGAAATTACTCTCTCTGCAAATACAAGTTGTCTCGCTATTGATAAGTATATAGGGAAATAAGAACAAATACATAGTTTGTGCACACAGAAATGCATTCACCCTCTTGGAGAACAATTTGAGAATATTATCAAAGTTTTACGGCCCATGCCTTTTGACCCAGCAATTCAACTTTTGAAAGTTTTCCCTACAAATAAATGTATGGCTATGCAAGACAATGTGCACAGATGTTTGCCGTGTTGTTTTTAAAAGCAAAGGAAAATGACATATGTCTATTAATAAGGGATCAATTAAGTAAATGATATTATTTTCATGTATTTGGAATATAATGCAGCCATTACTATATCATAGACATGAACCAAAATGGAGCAGATGTGTATGTATGTGTTGACATGGAAAGATATTCAAGATCAATTGGTACTTGGGGAGAACAATCTATGAAGACAAAGAGCAGTATGTTTAAAATAATATGTATCTTATTCTAGAAAAGTAAACACACAGAGTTGGCATGAAAATTTCTTGAAGGAATACACAAAAGACAGTTGATAGTAGTTTCAATATTCAGATGGCAGAGACCAACATTCCATTCTTCACTCACTGTTTGCATTCGTTTTCTTTGTATTGTTTTTCATAATTAAAAAGAACAGAATGCCCTGGCTGGTGTAGCTCAGTGGATTGAGCGTGGGCTGCAAACCAAAGTGTCGCCGGTTCAATTCCCAGTCAGGGCACATGCCTGGGTTGCAGGCCAGGTCCCCAGTGGGGGCCACATGAGAGCCACAACACATCGATATTTCTCTCCCTGTCTTTCTCCCTCCCTTCCCTTCTGTCTAAAAATAAAATAAAAATAAAAAATCTAAAAATAAATAAATAAAAATAGTAAAAAGAACAGAACAATGAAGTTATAGAATTGCAAAGGCAAAGAACATTAGTGATCTTTCACTCAAAAGGAGAAGTGACGAGTGAGTTACTGGAGGACCCTCAGCTCTTTGGTGGTAGAACTGAAACCTGTCAGAGGACTAGACTCCTAGCTGGAACCTGACTCAAGTTCAATATGCCGACTAGCTACCATTCCCTGACACCTGCTCTGTGCTATGTGCAAGGCATTAGTCTCTGTACTTTGTAGAGAGGAGCTCCAATTCCAACAAGACTTGCAAAGAAGGGGTCAAAAATGTTACAAGTGTCATTCACCTTTCAGGACATTTTACAGCATCGCACAAATTGCCATGTTACAGTAAACCGTCTGGAGGACTAGGTACTACACGTACATTATCTCTGCCATCTCCATTACCCTACAAAGGTAGGAATTATGCCCACTTACAGATATGGCGACTACACAGCCTGCCCCATATCCCACATGCATCTGGTAATGGTGAACCTGAATTCCAGCCCAAGTGTGCCCAACTCCCAAATCCTTTTTCTTGGTACTATTTCACATTCTATATCTTGAGACTATAAATATTCAGAACTTCATTTAAAATTTTGCTTAATCGTTATCATAACGTGCTAGCTGGCTATGCCTGGAAAGTCAGTATACTGTTTCTCTACGTATTGACATCCCATTCAAAGCTCATACGTGTCACTGCCCAATCTTATCACCGAGCTCTTCCATCACACATTCTCATCCGTGTGATTCCTGAGCCAAAATCATCTGTCACCAGCACTGCTTGCCAACATGCAAGCCCTTGTTTGCTGTGGAAAAATAAATCTTAAAAGCACTTCAGATTTTAAACCCCATTCTGCCTGCCCATAGATCCTTCTCTTTTGGAAGGGATTACAAAAGCACAAAGGAAAAGTCTTAATGACACAAAATAATTACTGCTCATCTGCCACAATAATTACTATATTCAGCAATTTACAATTACAATCCATTTATAATTGTGCTCCATATAACTTCCTATAGCTCCCAGTGATAATTCTTTCAGTTTCAAGACTTAAAATTCAACTCAATTGTGTTCATCATTAACATTACAAAAACACATGGCTGCAACTATACATACTAAGTGCCAGTGGGAGCTAAGGTTTCAGCTTCTTGAACCATTTTTCTGTTTTCCATCTTTGGGCCTAGAATCATGCTGTCTAACTTCACTTTACTCCATCTAGGTATTTAAATGATAACAAATATTTCAAGCCCTGGTGGGTGGGGCTCAGTGGATTGAATGGTAGCCTGAGAACCAAAGGGTTGCAGGTTGGGTTCCCAGTCAGGGCACATGCCTGGGTTGTGGGCCAGGTCCCCAGTGGCGGGCATGCCAGAGACAAACACACATTGATGTTTCTCATGTTTCTCTCTTTCTCCCTCCCTTCCCCTCTCTCTAAAAAAATAAATAAGATCTTTAAAAAATTACTCATAGACATGGTTAAATTTCTGTTTTGCACAGCATATATCTCATCTTAAGCAGCAATAAAAATAACGAATTTCTCATGAAAGTTCCACAATGTCAACAGTTTCTTTAACAGTTATATTGAGAGACATAATTAACATAACAAACAACAAATATTTAGAGTAAAATTTGATAAAATTGTCATATATATCTGTGAAATTATCACAGCAATCAAAACAATAAACATATCCATCACCTCCCATGAACTCCTTATGCACCTTTGTAACCTCCCTGCCCCAGTCCCCATTTCTGGCAACCACTGTTCTGCTTTCTGTCGCTCTACATTAGTCTGCTTTATCTAGAATTTTACAGAAATAAAATCATACTTTATGTATTTTTTGTTCTGACTTTTTTCACTCAGCATTATTTTTGAGATTCATCCATGCTGCCGTGCACATAAATAATACAAATAAAGCTACTCTGAATATTTATGTACAAGTCTGTGTATGGATGTGTTTTTATTTCTCTTAAGTGGAATGACTAAAGCATTTGAAAGATTCATGTATAAGTTTGTAGAAACTGCCAAATGGTTTTTCAAATCAGTGAAACATTTTACACCACCACCAGCAATGTGTGAGCGTTCCTGCACCTTCACATACTTGCCAATACTTAATATGGCCAGTCTTTTTAGTTCTAACTATTCTAATGGATACATAGTGTCATCTCTTCATAGTTCTAACTTGTCTTTCCCTAAGTATCAATAGCATGGGTAACTTTTCACATGTTTATCTATCATCTGTATATCTTCTTTGGTAAAGTGTTTGCTCAAAACCATTATGCATTTTTGATTGGGTCACTTGTTTTCTCATTATTGAGTTTTAAATACACTTTATATAATCGGAGTAAAAATTCTTTATCAGATATTTTTCAGGTGTGTTTTTGCAAGTATCTTTCCCAGTCTGCAGCTGTCTTTTCATTCTCATAACAGAAGAAATTATTAAATTGATGAACAACTTACCAATTTTTAATGGTTTATGCTTTAAGTATTATATCTAAGAAAATTTCACCTAATCCAAAGTTATAAAAATTTTCATCTAAAGATTTATAGCTCTAGGTTTTATGTCAATGCCCATAAATTTTGGGTTAATTTTGCTATGTGGCATGATATATGGATTGAAATTTGTTCTTTTGTATCTCGATGTGCAATTATTTCAGCACTATTTGTTGAAAAGACCATCCTGTCTCCACTGGCTTGCTGTTGCACATTTTTTCAAAAATTGGTTGACCATATAAATAATCTATTTCTGAACTCACTACTCGGTTTTGTTTGCTCTATTGTCTGTCTAATGTTTTTACTCTGTATTATTTTTTCCCAGCCTTTTACTTCTAATCAATTTATATCTCTTAACATTTAAAGTACATTTATTTTGGACAACATCATTTGATCTTGTTTTTGTAACCAATATGACAATGTCTGCCTCTTATTTGGTATGTTATAGATCATTTATATTTAATGTGATTATTCATGTGGCTATGTTTGATTTTATTATCTTGCTATTTGTTCCATCTATTCCTTGCTATCTTTTTTCTTTCTGTTTGTCTTATTTTGGAATAACTAATAATTTTGTATAATTACATTTGACATTTTTTAAACTTTCTATTAGCTATAATTTTGATATTTTTGTTTTTGTAGTGTTCTTTTAATAATTGGTTTAGAGTTAATATCTTTTATTTATTACAGTCTATGCTTAAATAATGTTAAAGTACTTTATGCAGAGCATACTTCCATTTTTCTCCAGACTTTTGTTCTATTGCTGTCACACATTCTGTTTTACATGTTATAAACTCCATACTAGAGTGTTTTCTACTTTTGCCTAAACTCTTAATTATCTTTAATAATAAAAAACAATCTATATCTATGTAATTATCATGATCATGTCAGATACTCTTTATTCTTTATATTTTCATGCACTATGAATCATCTTTCACTTAAAACTTTTCCTCTAATGTTTCTTGCAGTACAAGTCTGACGATGATTAATTCTTCTAGTTTTTTTGTGTCTGAAAAAGTTACTTTACTTTCAATTTAAAGAGATATTTTCTCGGAGCACAAAATTCTAGGTTGACAGTTTTTTCCTTTCATTACTAGGAAGATCTTGCCCCACTATCTTTTCACATGCATTGTTTCTGATGGGAATCTGCTGTACTTCTTGCCCTTCTCCCTCTGTGCATAGTGTGTTTTATTTTCTTTGGCTGCTTTTAAGATTTTCTCTTTATCACTGGTTTTGAGCATTTAACATGAATTGCATAGTCGTCTTCATGTTTCTCACACTTGAGTTTTTCAGCTTCTTGGATTACGAAGTTTATAGTTTTCATCAATTTGGGAATTTGGGGCTATTATTTCTTCTGTTTTATATCTCCCCTCACTTTTTTTCTTCAGGCACTACAATTACACATTAATGGTCACTTTGAAGTTGTTTCTCATCTCACTGATGATCTGTCCATATTTTATACTTTTTCCTAACTGTGTTTCATATGGCTGGTTTGTCATTATCTCAAGTTTACTTTTTTCCCCCAATTTCTAATCTGTCATTGTCTCCATATTACACAGTTTTATTATACATGTTGTGGTTTTCATCTCTAGCCATTGAATTTGACTCTTTCCTTATATCTTCTATGTCACTACCAAAGTTTTAAATATATGGAATACAGTTATTATGTTTTATGTCTTTATCTGCCAATTCTAACATCTGTGTCAGTTGTGGGTCAGTTTTGACTTATTTTATGGATTGTATTCCCTCCTTCTTTAAATGTGTGATAATTTTTTACTCAATACCAGACAGTATGAATTTTAACTCATAGAGTGCTGTATTTATTTTTGTATTGATATAAATTTTCATTAGCTTCACCTGGGATATAATTCAATTGGAGTCAATTTGATCCTTTCGCATGTGCTCTTAATATTATTAGCCAAGACTAGAGCAGCACTCAGTATGTGGTTTACTGTATCTCACTACTGAGGTGTGGCCCTCCTGCATACGTCCCCCAGTACCATAAATTGTAATGTTTTCCAGTCTGGTGGGAACAAGTACTTTTCCTGGCACTTTTGTGCATACTTAGTGATTTTTTTTCCTCTAATCCTTTTGAGTAGTTCTTTCCATGCTTCACATGGTTCCATCAAAAACAAGCTTACCATGATCTACTGGATAGATTACACAGCCCTCTCTAGATATTTGGAGCTCTGTTTATGAATTTGATATCCTCTTCAGTCCTCTCTCCTGTGAACTCTGAACACCTTAGTCACTCCACACTCACAACTTTGTGTCCTGAGCTCTCAGTGTCTCCCTGCATGTGCCTTTTCCTGATTTCTTCCTCTCTGCATCATCACCTAGAAGCCCTCTCAAAGCAGTAAACTAAGTCAATTGCAGGACTCACCTCATAAATTTTCCATCTCTCAGGAATTACTGTTCTTTGATGACTAATACCTTGAAAACCATTGTTTCGTATATTTTATTAAGGGTGTGTGTGTGTGCTGTAGGTGGGAGGATAAATCCAGTTCCTAGTACTCTGTCTAAATCAGAAGTAAAATCCAATTCCATCTGTAAAGCTGATGACAAGGGGCATGCTATGGTGAAGTGACAGAGGCACTGATTTAGGAGACTATAGATCCTGTTCCTGCTGCTGACTAGCTGTCTGGCCATGGACAAATGACTTCACCTGTGTGAATCTCAGTTTTATCCTAAATAATAGAAGGTGATTGCAGATGTCCTATTTCTAACACTTATTTATTTTGAAATTATATATACTTATATTTGGATATACATGTATGCATGTGTTCAGCAGATAGATTTAAAAAGAAAGAGAATACCCATGTTGTGCCAGGCTCCGTGCTAGATTCCAGGAATATAGTAATAAACAACACAGATTTAATTTCCGCTCTCATGGAACCTAGGACAGTTTTTGAGAAAGTATTGTATTTGAAGGGAAAACTTTTAGTTTGATACATCTCATCCTTCTAAGACTAAATATTTAATTCATACTGTAGGGCCCAATTCATAATTTATTTCTTTGATGTCTTCTCCAATGCTTCCTTTTACATTTGGTATCAAAAAATTACTCATACACATACATATTCATGATTGCAGATACACACACACACATACTGAATGTTACATGTTTAGTTTACTTTTCTTAAGGCATTCATTCATTCATCCATTTATTCAACTATTGTAAATTCAATGCATACTCCAGGCTAGGGGATATGCAAGGTATCAGGCATGCAACAAAAAAATTCAGTTGCTTCTCAGGAAGTTTACAATCTAGTATGTATTGCAAACTATTATTATGCAGTGCATGTGATACTGTGTAACAGTTCAGAAGAAGAAAGACCTGACCATGTCAGAGACGATCATGGACAGTGTCATGTAAAGGTAAGCTCTAAGGTGAAAGTTAAATAAAAATTAAAAGTGAGCCAATGTGAGTTTTGCTTCTGCCTAAAATGTTGAAGGATGTGAAAGACCTTCATGTCTGCCAAATAACATGTAATCACTACAAATACCCAGAGATGATCAAACTGAGGAAAAAAAAAGCAAGATTCAACTACATGATATTTACTTTACTATAAAAACATAATCATCCCTGGCTGATGTGGCTCAGTGGATTGAGCACGGGCCTGTGAACCAAGGAGTTGCCAATTCCAGGGCACATGGTTGGGCTGAGGACCAGGACCCCGTAAGGGGGGGGAGGGGTGCATGAGAGACAACCACACATTGATGTTTCTCTATCTCTTTCTCCCTCCCTCCCCCTCTCTCTAAAAATAAATAAATAAAAGTTTTTTTAAAAAATACAATCAGATTGAAACTAAAAGATTTGAAAAAGATATACCATACAATACTAAGTATATGAAAGCTGGAGTTTAAACTTTTAAAAGCTGGTGTATTAAATAAAATACTGTTTGTTTCAAAAATATTACCAGAGGGAAAGAGGGACATGTCAATTCATCTGGAAGATAAAACAAATCCAAATGATTGATTCAATTAATAACATAGCTTTAAATTATATCAAGTAATACCTTAGAGAATTAAAAGGGATAAATAGACAAATCAATAATTATGATTAGAAATTACAACATTCTCTTAGCAACTGATGAAGAAAATAGAAAAAAACATAAGAATAGGAAAGATTAGAACAACACTATCAAATTGATAAAATCAACATTTATATTGGGTTGGCCAAAAAGTTCATTTGGTCTCTTCCATAAGATGTCTCTATAGTGTTTAGTTGTCTTTAACTTCACTTGAAACAATTTTGTTAGATTGTATTGTGACAGCTGTCATATCAGCGTGCATTTAAAAAAATCAAGATTGGTGAATTTTTGTGTAGCCATTTTAATATTGAAGATGGGAGAAAATATGCAACATCTTTTGTATATTATGCTTTATTATTTCAAGAAAGGTAAAAATGCAACTGAAATGCAAAAAAAGATTTGTGCAGTGTATGGGAGAAGGTGCTTTGACAGATTAAATGTGTCAAAAGTGGTTTGTGAAGTTTTATGCTGGAGATTTCTCACTGGATGATTCAGCTCCGTGGTTGGGTAGACCAGTTGAAATGGTAGCAATCAAATCAAGACATTAATTGAGAACAATCAACATTATAACACATGGGAGATAGCCAACATACTCAAAATATGCAAATCAATAAAGTTATTGGTGAAAATGAAAACTGTTTTTATTTTATGGAAACAACCATAAAATAAAGTTCATTTTAGCTAACCCAAAAGAACTCTACCATCAACAACTGCAGAAAGCATATTCTTTTCAAGTTCATGTGAACCATTCCAAAGATAGACCAAATGCTGCATCAAAAAAAAAGAGATTTCAATAAATTCAAAGACTGAAATTACAGACTATATGCTCTGATCATAACAATAGTGATTAGAAATTATTAATAATAATAATATAGCAAAATATATAAATATTTTGAAACAAAAGCAAAACACATCTAATGCCCAGGAGTCAAAGAGAAAATCATAAGGAAAATTAGAAAATATTTTAATTGAATGATTACAATATATGAAAATTTATAAGAAGCAACTAAAGCATTCCTCAGAGGAAAATGTACAGCCTTAGGATAAGCAGATAAGAAGAAAAGCTTAGGGGGATCCAAGATGGCAGAGGATAAGTAGAAGCTGCACAAACCTCCTCCCAGGACCAATCTGAATCACAACTAAATTGTAGAGAAATCATCCTCAATAACCAATTGGCCACTAGCTGGAGAGAAGCCTTATAACCTAGGACAGACAGAAGAAACCACTTCATCAGAATGAAATTGGTAAGGAGTGCAGAGGAGGCACAAGAGGGTTGGCTGGGCTCCCCCAGGTGGCAGCTGAAGTGCCAGAAGGACTTCATGCAAAGACAAGGAAACTGAATAACATGTTATTAACAATGAGATCAAGGAATAAATAAAAAAACACCATGAAAGAAATAAAAATGAGACTAATCCAAAATCTGTGGGACACTGGGAAAGCAATCCTAAGAGGGAAATTCAGGGCATTATAGGCCTATCTCAAAAAAAAAAAAAAAAAAAAAAGCTCAAATAGACAATCTAACTTTACACTTAAAGGAACTTGAAAAAGAACAACAAACAAAGCCCAAAGTGAATAGAAGGAAGGAAATAATAAAGATCAGAGCAGAAATAAATGCAAAAGTCCAAAAAAACAATACAAAAGATTAATGAATCCAAGAGCTAGTTCCTTGAAAACATAAAAAAGATTGACAAACCTTTAACCAAACTCATTAAGAAAAAAAGAGAGAGGGCCTGAATAAATAAAATCAGAAACAAAAGAGGAGAAATAACAACTGACACCAAAAATATACAAAGGATTGTAAGAAAATATTATGAATGACTAAATGCCAAAAAACTGAACAACCTGGACAAAATGGATAAATTCCTAGAAATATACAATCTTCCAAAAATAAATCAGGGGGAATCAGAGAATCTGAATAGACAGAATATACCTAGTGAAATTGAAGCAATAATGAAAACAACTCCCAACAAACAAAAGTCCTGGACCAGATGACTTCACAAGTGAATTTTATCAAACATTCCAAGAACTAAGAGCTCTCCTTCTCAAACTATTTCAAAAAATTGAGGAGAAGGTAAGGCTCCCAAAGTCATTTTACTAGGCCAGCATTATCCTAATTCCAAAAACAGATAAAGACACTACAAAGAAAGAAAATTACAACCAATATCCCTGATGAACATAGAGGTTAAACTCCTCAACAAAATGTTAGCAAATCAAATACAGCAATGCATCAAAAAGATCATACACCGTGGTCAAGTGGGATTTATTCTGGGAATGTAAGGTTGGTATAACATTCATAAATCAATACATGTGATTCACCACATAACAAAGGAAGGATTAAAACGACATGATCATATCAATAGATGCAGAAAAAACATTTGATAAAATCCAGCATCCATTTATGATAAAATCTCTCTGAAAAGTGGGATTAGAGGGAACATAACTAAACATAATAAAGGCCACATATGATAAACCCATTGCCAGCCTCATACTCAATGGGCAAAAACTACAAGCATTCCCTTAAGATCAGGAATGAGTAGGGATGTCCATTTTCACCTCTCTTATTCAATATAGGACTAGAAGTCCTAGCCACAACAATCAGACAAGAAGAAATAAAAGGCATCCAAATTGGAAAGAAAGAAGTAAAACTGTCATTATTTGAAGATGACATGATACTGTACATGGAAAACCCCAAAGATTTCATCAAGAAACTACTAAAACAGATAAATGAATTCAGCAAAGTAGCAGGATACAAAATTAATAATATACAGAAATCAGTTGCATTTTTATATGCCAACAACAAACTAACAGAAAGGAAAATTAAGAAAACAATCCCATTCACAAATGACTCAAAAAGAATAAAATACCTAGGAATAAACCTGACCAAGGATGTAAAAGACCTGTCCTTGGAAAATTATAAGACACTGAAGAAAGAAATTGAAGAAGATACAAATAAGTGGAAGCACCTACAGTATTCATGGATAGGAAGAATTAACATCATTAAAATGTCCATACTACCTAAAGCAAGCTATGGATTCAACACAATACCTATCAAGATTCCAATGATGTATTTCACAGAACTAGAACAAATACTTAAAAAATTATATGGAACCATAAAAGGCCTCACATAGCAACAGCAATCTTGAGAAAGAACAAAATTGGAGGAATCACACTACCTAAAATTAAACTATGCTATAAGGCCATAATAATCAAAACAGTATAGTACTGACATAAAAACACACACATAGATCAATGGAACAGAATAGAGAGCCCAGAAACAAACTCACAGCTTTATAGTCAACTAATATTTGAGAGAGGAAGCAAGCACATTCAATGGGCTAAAGATAGTTTATTCAATAAATTTTTTGGTAAAATTTGACAGATATGTGCATAAAAATTAAACTAGACCACCTTCTTACATCATACACAAGAATAAATTCAAAATTGATTAAAAACCTAAATGTTAGACCCAAAACCATAAAAATCATAGATGAAAACATAGGCAGCAAAATCTCAGACATTGCTCATAGCAATGTTTTATTGGATAGATCTCTGCAGGCAAGGGAAACAAAAGAAAAAAAAAACACAAATGGGACTACATCAAACTAAAAAGTTTTGCACAGCAATGGAAATCATTAACAAAATAAGACAACACACAGAATGGGAGAACATATTCATGGATACATCTGAGAAGGAATTAATATCCAAAATTCATAAAGAATTTACAAAACTCAACACCAAAAAAACAAACAACCCAATTAAAAAATGGGCAAAGGACCTGAATAGACACCTCACCAAAGAGGACATACAGATGGCCAATAGATATATGGAAAGGTGTTCAATATCTCTAATATCAGAGAAAAGCAAATTAAAACCACAATGAGATACCATCTCATACCTGTCAGAATGGCTATCATCAATAAATCAACAAACAAATGCTAGCAAGGAGGTGGAGAAAGGGGAACCCTTTTGCACTGTTGGTGGGAATGTAGACTGGTGCAGCCACCATGGAAAGCAGTATGGAGACACCTCAAAAAAGTAAAAATGGATCTGCCTTTTGACCCAGCAATCCCACTTCTGGGAATATATCTGAAGGAACCCAAAACACTAATTTGAAAGAACATAAGTCCCCTATGTTCACTGCAGCATTATTTACAATTGCCAAGATATGGAAGCAGCCTAAATGTCCATCAGGAGATGAGTGGATAAAACAAATATAGGACATTTACACAATGGAATACTACTCAGTCATAAAAAAGAAGAAAATTTTACCCTTTGTGACAGCATGAATGGACCTGGAGAACATTATACTAAGTGAAATAAGCCAGTCAGAGAAAGACAAATACCATATGAGTTCATTCATATGTGGAATCTAACGAACGAACTGGACTAACAAGGAAAATAGAGACAGACTCATAGACAGAGAGCAGGCTGACAGCTAAGAAGAGGGGGGTGTTGAAAGGTGGAGGGACTGAGAGAAAAGGAAAAGGATTCACAGACATGGACAGCAATGTGGTGATTGCAGCAGGGAGGAGGTATAAGGGAACTGAATGATAATGGAAAAAAATACAATAAAAATTTTTTTAAAGAAGAAAAGCATAAAACAAATGATCTGTGCTTTAATCTTAAGAATCCAGAAAAAATTAAATAAAGTAAAATAATGGAAATAAAGGTAATAGGAGATATCGATGTAACTGTTAAAAAAGAAAGAAATAAACAAAGTAAGAAAATGGTTTTGGAATGATTAATAAAGTTAATAACTTCAGGGCTAGATTAATTGAGATAGAGAAAAGAGATTATCTGAATCATTAGATCCTACAGTCACATACTTTACAAAATATATATAAGGAACTTTATTCAAACAAATTTGACTGCTTATACAAAATCCTAAAACATACAGTTTACCAAACTAAAGAAGTAGAATATCTTAATAACTATATTAATATATACTTTTTGAAAATATCCAGTGTTCAACTAATTTTATAAAGCTAGCATAACCCTGATAACAAATTGCTAAGAAGACATAAAGAAAAAAGAAATTTACAAATATCTCAAAAATTCTAAACAAAATAATAAAAAATTAAATCTATCAACATATAAGAATATGTTGATAATCTATCAACATATAAAAATGATAATGTGTCATCAACAAGTGAAGCTTATCCTGGAAACGCAAGGATAGTTCAACATTTACAAATTAATCCATTTAATACACCACATAAATAGAAAAAATAAAAAATATATTATCACATAAGAGATGCAGGAAAAGCCTTTGTCAGAATTTAAAACTCACTCTTGTTTAAAAAGAGCATCTTTCAGCAAAGAAAAAATAGAGGGATTTTTTTTCAATCTGATAAAAATAATAGGAGAGTATTTCCAAAAATCCTGTAGTTAACATCAAACTTAAAATATTAAATGTCTTTTCTCTAGAATTAGTACTAAGACATGTTGATATATTTTTAGCATTTCTATTCAACATTGTACCAAAGGTTCTAGCCAGTACAAGATAAAAAGGTGATAAAAAGGTAAAAGGCATAAAGATTAGACTAGAGTAAGAAAACTATCTCTATAACAGATTATGGTTGCTTATGTAGAAACCCTTAAGGAATCTACCCCAGAAAACTACTACTATCAATAACAAAATTTAGGACTTCCTAAGATGGCGGCATAGGTGAATGCACCGTACC